>JBBPPA010000007.1:0-87098 GCA_038091735.1 Leccinum pellstonianum
CCCTGGTGCTTTAAATCCTGACGCCTACGTCCCGTACCTTGCCCCCGATGTCAACAGCACCGGTGCAGGAGGTGGACCGACCTTTGTTGCATCGAACGTCAACATGAGCTTGAACGCGTCCACCGCGCCTGCTCCAGTCAACTTGACGGCATCGACTAACAGTACCTCTTCTAGCGGTGCCAGAGTAGGAGCAGGGCTTAGCATGCAGGGTGTCCTTGGGTCGACATTTGCCCTCGTCGTCGGCGGTCTATTCCTCTGATTATTTAACTTCCGATATGGAATTGAGTCGAATGACTCTTCCATTGAACAGCGTCATTTGTATAGATCAGACCTTCGGGTAAAATGTATTTGCAAGTAACTTGCCATGTGCGGACGTTATGAAAATTCGAATCATACACTTTCTATGATAGCCTTGTCGTTCCCGCCGGACTCTGTGCCTTTGGTGTGGGTGCTGGAACGTGAAGAAGCTCCCAGTGGCGGGCCAGCAGAGCCTGTAGGAAGCCAGCACGCTGCCATCAATCAAACACCCAAGAACACCGAAAAGATACGTAAGTGCCCGAAGTCTTCAGCGTGTACTTTGAGCATCAATACATTGCTGGTAGGCCAAGGATACTTATAAATACGGAGGTGTTGGTATGTACGATGAGGCCCTACCCAGAACTTACTAGAAGACACAAGGGATGTCTAAAACCTCACGGGTACACAGTCCTTGATTGGATCATGACTCTAGTGTTCGCCACTCGAACCGTCGGGATGTGCTCCCGTTCGGTGTAAGATTCAGATCTGATGAATTCCTATATTCTAGTAGACGCGAATGGGCTGAGGTCGATGATCCGCCCACAACAGCGAAGGAAAACTACAAGGAAACTCCGGATCATCATGGTGGGTTTGACCAGTTTCGAGTTGTCCGATGAGTCGGCAATTGCTTCTTGCTAGGGGGTGGCCAGTGCGGATCTGGACATGAAAGACTATAGTGATGCTATTTTCGTTGCAACTCCCCCCATTCAACGCGCACACATGCCTCTGAATCAGTTACCTTGTGCAGTGTTTCAGACCACAAACAGTCGACTCTGGAATATTAACCCATACGCTTTCATTTGAGATCAAGTCGGTTTGCGGTTGATCCCATATAATCATTATTTTCGTTTCTAATGGCCCGAAAGGAGATAGAACTGAGTATCCAAGGCCTTAGACGACCTAGACTCGGAGGCGACCTTGGCTCAAACCCGTGTTGCTTGCTAACCAAGACAACTTGATTCCATGCCGTGATTGTGGCGTGGGAAAGGGTGGCTAAAGGGGGATGAACTGTCAAGCTAGTGCATGGGAATACTTGTTGTTTCGTTACTATCAAGTCGTCCTGACATTATGACGGAAGCGACTGATGGTTTTCCCGCTCCAGTCCGACGATTATACCATCACTAGTATGCACATGCTTGTTTACCAGTATGCTTATTTCTCCAGGATTCCATGCCAAGTCGGCAAAGATTGGCGAATTGTTTAGGCGATAGTAGGTGCGTCAACGGTGGCTGTGCGCATACATTGCTCGGAAGCTGATTGGTCCAAAAAAAAAATCGGTCCATGGTATGATTACGATAAATAGATTCGGTTTTTTGACAGACTGTGACTTGTCCAACATGGCGTCCTCCCTCCTTCGTCGTCATTCCTCTCCCGTTCCCAGCCCGTCCTTGGCCTCCTCCCCTCTCGTTGACATCCCAGTTTCTTCCTTCTTCGCCCCTGAGTCCACCGCAACTTGGCTCTTCACGACCCTCGCCATCCTCGGTGCCCTACTCGTTCTTGAGCAGTCCGTGTACAGGTACAAGAAGAAACATCTTCCTGGCGCGACATGGACCATTCCACTCATCGGCAAGTTTGCTGACTCCATGAAACCCACCATGGAGGGCTACATGGCTCAGTGGAACTCTGGAGCCCTCTGTGCTATCAGCGTGTTCAACATGTGCGTCGCGTCTTCCTATACGCGTCATATGATTGTTGACACCTTCCTCTAGCTTTATCGTCATGGCCTCCTCGAACGAGTACTCGCGTAAGATACTCAACTCGCCAAATCACGCAGAGCCTTGTCTTGTCAACTCCGCAAAGTCGATTCTCATGCCAGACAACTGGTATGTGTCTGCTATTTGCTCCCAGGCGACTGATTCACGTAACCCTTCTTTCCCAGGGTTTTCCTCACTGGCAAAAGTCACGTAGATTATAGACGCGTCTTGAATACCCTGTTTACGCGTAAAGCGCTTAGGTGAGCATTTCACTTTGAGGCTTTTAGATTCACTTTCTCATCGTTTTCAAGTATCTATATGTCTATCCAGGACAACATTACTCGCACGCATTTGAATCGCTGGCTGGAAAACGATGCTAAAGATCAATCACCCAAGGCGATCATGATGACAGCACGTGATCTCAACATGCATACATCACTCCGTGTCTTTTGCGGTAACCACATCCCCGAGGAAGGCGCCGTTGAGATCAGTCAACAGTATTGGGATATCACTCGTGCCCTCGAGCTCGTCAACTTTCCTCTTGCTCTTCCGGGGACCAAGGTCTATAAAGCCATTCAAGCTCGCAAAGTCGCATTCAAATGGTTGGAGATGGCCGCCGCAAAGTCCAAGATTGCCATTGCGCAGGGCGCCGAACCAGAGTGTATGCTTGAGCAGTGGGTCAAGGAACTGCAAGCCCCCGGTTATAAGGGTCGCAAGGATTTCAGTGACCGCGAGATGGCAATGGTGGTCTTCTCTTTCTTGTTTGCCTCCCAGGATGCAATGAGTAGTGGCTTGATCTACGGCTTCCAGCACCTTGCCGACAACCCAGAGCTTTTGGTCAAGATTCGCGAAGAACAGTATCGCGTTCGGGGTAATGACATCGACAAGCCTATGACCCTAGAGATGATGGAAGAGATGCCCTACTTGAAGGCCTTTGTCAAGGAAAGCATGCGCGTCAAGCCTCCTGTCACGATGGTAATTTCAGTCGCTACTTTCTGTGAGCATGTTCTTGACGAATATGTTGTCAGGTTCCCTACAGGGCCAAGAAGGCTTTCCCCATCACTGCTGATTACACCGTCCCTGCCAACAGCATGGTGATCCCGTCGTTCTATAACTCTTTGCATGACCCTGCAGTATATCCCGACCACGACAGCTTGATCCCCGAACGTTGGCTCGATCCCAAGAATTCTGCCAACACCAACCCACAAAACTACCTCGTGTTCGGCAGTGGTCCTCACAAGTGCATCGGTCTTGAGTATGCACAATTGAACATTGGACTCGTCCTTGCCATTGCTAGCGTGCTTACCAATTGGGAACACCATCAAACGCCCGAAAGCGATAAAGTCCAGTACGTTTTTGCGCTCCGCGCGGTAATTTGTGTATGCTGATCGTCCCTCAAATTATGAACAGGATCATTGCAACGCTTTTCCCCAAGGATGGATGCCTGCTCAAATTCACGCCCCGTCCAAAGCCCTGAAGTGCCAAACGTCTCATGATGCATGCTCGGACTCCTGCTCTCGACTATACCCTAACAACAATCTTATTGCTTAATTTGCATTGCATTGAACGTTACCCTCGGGCATTAATATTGCTTTTGAAACATAGACGCTAGAGTGGAGTCGGTAATAGTGGTAGAAGGCGTTTGAACGACTCGTAAGGACAGGCATTAGTTTTCGAATCGAATTGATGCCGCATTTACATGGATACCCTTGAACATTTTTCTTTGTTGGATTCACTCGCAATGATATTGATCTTGGGTTCGGACTCGCACGATTCGCCACGTAGCGTAAGAGCTTCTAGCCTCGTTTGAGTTGCTGGCATAGCTCACCCTCAAACCGAACTAACCTGTCACGCCTCTGCATGTCTCGATTACCCGCTCCGTACTAGAGTGTCAGTCGCCGACGATTCTGTCCCTTCCATTTGAACGCCAAGACTAATGTCACGACTTGCGCTTCATCAACGCATCGACGCATCCGTCTTTGAATTCAGACGCATCGTTTTGACGCATGACAATTAGTCCAATCGCAGTCGCATGGCTACAACGACCGACAGCCAGGTACACTGTATCAGATGCCGTTCCTCTAATCCACACAGCCTCCGTTAAATCTGTCCGCCTAGCCCTAGCCGCGACCGTTTCCGTTCCTTTGACGCGTACATCAAGTCAAGCTGGCACTTCAAACAGCTGACATTTGCGAAAGTGGGCCGAGACCGCCTGGTTGATCTCTTGGCTGAGCGCGGATCGGACGATCATGCCCCCACAGATGTAGCAAAAGTGGGTGTTGCACCCAGGCGAGATGCACTGCCAGGCAAAAAAAAAAAAAAGAGGGACAAACGCATCACCATCCGTCATCCAGCAAGCACACAAAACACGCACCGTCATGTGGTTACACCCATAATCCTTTTGAATCGGCGTCGTGCAATCTGTGCGTCGTTCGTTGGTCAGTACTTTCAGCCCCACGAAAAAAACGAAAGAGAGAGAAAGAAGCAACGCCACCCACTCGGACAATGTTTCCACCCTTTTTCTTTCATCAAATGCGCCAGCTCAGAAGACCCGTCGCACGAATGCTTCGGACCGTCGATGATGATTTCCTGTTCGCACTTTTTGCACCACACGTAGTGACAGTCCATCTGAGGACAGACGATGTTGATCGCCTCCGAGTAGTCTTCGCGATCCACAGAAGCAGGACGCTTGCACCTGTTGGGTACCATGTCGTTTCCAACCGTAAACAACACAAAGGTAGGAAAGACGACATACCGTCGGCAATGGATCTGGATGGTGAACTCGGCCAGCTCCATCTCAGTCAAGATCTGAGACTGCTTTTCGCTGACGCCAAGTTGTTCGATCAAGAATCTCGAGATCACTGCCCAGGCAACGCAACGAAAATCAGTGACTCTGACCACGGAAAAACGACGGGGAAAGGTGAAACGCAAGAACGCACCAGCAGGTTGACCCTTGCTCTCCGCAGAGATGGTACACATCGGACAAAATATCGGGTACCGATGTTCCTCGATCTTGGAGGCGACAAACCCCCGCAAGCAGGTCCTACACATCGTGTGCACGCACTCCTCCACTTTGGCGACGTCCTCCTCGGGCAGCTCGTCCATGCATATGCTGCACTGGAACGTGGCTTGGACGTACTGCGCGAGCTCCGCCTGCTCTCGACGGAGCAGTTGGTCTTCCTTGTCAAATTCGGTTTGGAGCTTATGAGCGAGGGCAGTTTCGACCCATATACCTTCGTCGGAATCTTCGTTTGATAGGTTCTCAAAGTCAAGGTCGTCGTAGCTAGGTGGAGATTTGGAAGGGACGGGGGGTGGATTGTCGGCAAAGATGCTTTGAGCCCCAGTGATGCCAGTTGCCCGCCATTGAGGAGGCGCAGGATCAGGGCGCTCGACAGATACAGCAGCGAATGGCATATTTTCATCACGATAATGCGCGCCGGACGTCCGAGAAGGACCAGCGACAGCATGGCTATACGAGCCAAACGAACGGCCCACCGCTCGTGGCAGAAACTCTGGACGAACAACGGAAGCAGCCTGCTTCGCTTTCATCTGTTCCTGCCGCAGAGAGGCCCTGAGGCGATCGACCTCGGACAGAAGTTCCTTATTGTCAGAGCTCAACTCCTCGTTCTCGCGCTTGAGCTCCGCGATCTGCGCCCGCATGGTGAGTATGGACAAGCTGGACTGGACGATGGACTCCTCGTGGTCCTTGTTCCGATGCCGGGCGACGTACACGTGCGCTGAGCAGTTGCCAAGAAGCTGTGCTTGCCAACCATAGTCGGAAGAGTTGTAGATGCTTTCGTCCATGGTGGGCAAGATATCGCTCAGCGTGCGCGCCGTGTTTTCGATCGAGGTGCTAAACGACAGACCAGCGCCGAGAGGATGCGAGGGACGCGGGTGCGAGTCGAACACCACAAAGACGGGGTCATCGACCGTGGTCCGAGTGGTGGAACTTTGCGGACTGACGTTCGAGTTGGCAAATTTGAAGCAGGCGATGATTTCGGGCGGGCGCGTGATGATCATCACCGTTGATTTTTCAATTTCTTTCATTTTTCTGCGATTTTTTTGGGGGATGCGACATACAGCTATCGTTAGCTCCCTCTGAGAGAGATGGTCGTGTACGCGAGGTAACGCACTTGAGAATATCCCGAAAGAACGACGGTTGCGGAGGACCGTACTCGACGGACGTGAGCTTGAGAAATCTGATAAAGACCGGGAGCTCGTGGATCTCCTCCACCTCCAGATGGAGATTGCTAGACCATCCTGCACAGATGGCGACGATTTCCTAACGGAGAAAAAAAAAGGTTCCGTCACAACCGATGTCGACAGAAGAGGCGCGCGCGCCGACTCGAAGCAACCAGCGCGACATTACAGCAACTCGCACCCCCCACTGTTCACGTCGCGACCCAACAAACGACTCACCTCTACGACTTCCTTGGTGCTCAGCTCGTTCAAGACCTCCGCCATGCTTTTTTTCTTTTGCTCGATGCGAACCCCGATCCTGGCAAAGTTGAACGCAGCAAGGCCACACGCGGAGACCCCCTGCGCCGTGAATTGACTGGTACCCGCGAACGAGACCACATGGTCCTTTCCCATCTCTAAGACCTTTGTGGAGAGGCGCGCGTCGCTCTGGACCTGTGATGGACCACCGTGAGCGTGGGGCAGATATCTTGTCGATATTGACACCGATTGGGGCCACTGGAACATCACGATGATGATGCAAGTATGGCGGTTATGTGAAAGGGAAACAAAGGACTACTAGATATCTGTGATGTTGGGCGATTCAAGCGACAGACAGACGCCCAGATGTGATCAAACAGTGGACAATGAACATGGACACCCCTAAAGTGGAAGTTCTTGAAGTTGCAAGTCTCGGGCGCCACCACGCCAGTGGGTTTGAATTTGATACGCTGGTTCCATGAAACGTAAAAATCGAAAGCAAGGTAAGTAAGTACATATAAGACGACGGACAAGACTGAAAACAATGAATGCAACCGTAATAATAGCACGCTGTGTAACTTGAAACGATCATAAGCGCCCACTCTGTTGACAGATCGCAACTTGAACTTGTCTCCATCGGCGCGTGCTCCAACTTCGTCTGAGACAAACTTTTTCGGTCTCAAAGCAGAACGAAAAACTGCGGCCGACTGTGTCGCCAGCGACGCAATGGGCAAGACTCGCTGGTCACCATATCCTCCCTGTCGCTTTGCAAATTGCGGTCGAGTTTTGGGACACTGATTCAACAAGCTGGGAAATTGAGCCCGACACAATCTCTACTAGTATTTATGTAATGGATTACATTCTACTACTTCGATCAGTCGGAAACAACCAGCCACTGGGTCCTGACATTAATATTCAGGCTGAGTCGTTTCCATCTGCTTCCCGAGACACCCAGTCGAGCCAAGAACCCTCGTAATTGATGATGCTATGCAAGAGTTGCGTTGTGCGCGAGGGATATATCAGATCACCGAGATACGTACTTTTCGTAGCCATTTCTTCTGGCAATGTCACATGCTGAAGCGCTTCTCTTGCCACTTCTGCAATAGAAAACGACTTCTTGGGCCTTACTTGGCTTGTCAAAGCCGTGTTGACTACGGAAAGCCTGAGCGTTCAAGTTCAAGGAATTGGCAAGCACCGAAAGTGGGAGGTTCACGGATGAGGGAATGGACCCCTGCATCACTTCGTTGGGTTCCCGGACATCAATCAAGTAGGCATCCTGGATGAGAGGGGCTGGCTCAAAAGTCAAGGAGAGCGGAACAGGCAAGACCGTACATTGCTAGGGCTGAGAGTTTTTGGCTTCAGCTGTTCATAGGTAATGATTGGGCCTTTCCAATTCTGCTGCAGCTTGTCACTGAGCTTGCGAGCGGCTTTGAGAGCCTGGTCGTCGTTGGCTACGGAGAAATGGCGCTGAGCCAGGTACCGCCAAGACGGCGATGCAACCCTGCGAGCGAGGAGGGTCGTTCGAGTAGACGAGCGTGAAGCGTTGATCAGCGCTATCCGTAGCATCGTAGTGAACGGGTTGGTGTCGGGTGTTACGGTGCCAGACTTGCTCCCATCAGTTGGTCAGAGTGAATATAAATGACACCCAAGATGCCAGGGTCTCGACATCGGCAATTTCCGAAGAAGCAAAATTGCCGCATTCACACGTTATCGATGTTCTTGTCCGAAGAGACACGCTGCAACACAAGTGGGAGCGCAGTCCTCAGAACACTTGTGTTGCATCGCGCCGCTGATTGTTTCCGCCTGTATGTTCTGAGCAAGCATACAGCTGCCTCTTGAGTAGTCTCCATTCTAGTTTTCGTACTTGGTCGAGACTAACATTACGTCCTGATCAGTAAACAACCAGTCAAACTTCCAGGTCAGAGTACTACTTGTTTCGTCTTAACGCTTCCGAGTCTCATCTGTTCCGCATGCTCTGACAGGGTAGTATTCAATTGTCTTTGATTGTCCATGAGCACAATCCATGATGTTTCGAGTTGCAACACAGTTTAAGATGATCCGGTTGGTTGTTATGTTGAACTGACTTCTTCACTCACACGACGTAAACGGCTAAAGGTGGCGTGCTAGCTAGCCTCAAGGCAT
Organism: Leccinum pellstonianum; assembly: GCA_038091735.1. NCBI lineage: Eukaryota > Fungi > Basidiomycota > Agaricomycetes > Boletales > Boletaceae > Leccinum > Leccinum pellstonianum. The sequence goes on from JBBPPA010000007.1 coordinate 8,571, forward strand.
CGAGGCATCGATCACAGTGGTATTTGAAAGCCATGAGGACGATTTAGGAGTCGATGTATATGTACTCTTCGGACAGGGTTCTGAGTACTTCGCCCGACATGCTGGGTGGTTCCGAAGTCTGGTCTCAGTGGCGACCCCCAGATTGTAACGCTGCCCTCTATTCACGAACTTTACGTTCTTCTTCCAGAGGCCACAGAGGTAGCCCCTAATGCCATGATGGACGCTGAGACTCCTGGCTGTTGCTCGTCACAAGCTGACGGATAATCGCGCTCAGGTTCACCCTCAAGACTGCCCTCGGTGCATTTATATATCTCGGAGGAAGCCTCCTATGTGTATGTTCCATTTGGTATCTCCGGGATGCATGAGCAGAGGATTCAAACCCATGAAAATTGGCAGCGCACGTTCAAACGGTCAGAAGTGACGCGTCGAGCATCAAAAGAGACAGCCAAAGTTATTCTCACAACAAGGCTGATTGGTGTAGGTGTGTTATTTCTCACTGTTTATTGCTGGACAGATTTAAAATTCTCGTCTTCTAGGGCCCCTGGACGGCGATTGTAATCGGTAGAGACCGTGTGCTCAAGATTCAGGGAGGAGAAGAAGAACCAACAGAAACAGGGTGCACCACATATGTGTTTGGAGGAACTTTTTCACGTATTGGCCTCGGCTACTCCCGATGAACCACGCCTCCGATTTCCTCCTTGATTTCTATGATGGCGGGTCTCGACGTCACTTTGAGGATGAACGAGAAAGAGAGGGATGGTATATCGTCCGCAATCACTAATATGATGGCGTGCCCTCTCCCTGTCTCCAAAAAAAGAACAAGAGGATGGGTCGCGCCCCCAGCGTATCAGACGCTTCCGTGATGTATATTTTATGCGGAAGCTAGTCGACAAGCGTTACTGTGCCCTTTACACCATGGTTGCTAGATTGTTTGCAGGTCAACTAACAAAGGACTGTCACGGACAAGATTGTTGCTTTTCCCACTGACGCAAGCAAGTAGGATCGGACAGCACTGCTGTAGACTTACTCCCGCTACCAGCGAGGTGGCTTTCACAATCGCGTCACGAACTGTGACGAACATCACTTCTGTCATCCATTTGGTGGCGAGTGCCGGATCCCATCCTCTGCTGCAGCCTGCAGCTGGTTTGATAGTGTCTGAAATGCATCAGCTTTGCTATTATGCTGATCAGAGCACATTCTCTTTTGCGAGAGACGCTACATTAATATCTATGTTCTATCATCATCGGTACACCATCGATCTGCCTCAACAACAACAAGGGCAACTTTGAAGCACAATTTGGTTGTGGAAATTCGACACGTCAACTGGACAGTGTTTATGTCGGTGTGGACTTCCGTTCCCTCCATCCCTACTGTCTCTGGTTCGGAACCCACTTCTTGATTCCTCGATATATATTTTCGCAGTCTCGGTTCTCTGCTGCACGATTTTTCACCTATACACTCTGCGCATGATTAAACAGTCGATCAGGTCTTCATCGCCATCCATGAACCTCTTCCCACCATCCGAGCAGTCACGTTTCGTCCGTGGGGCCATTGGTGACCACCGGCGGACGTAGTAGCCGATTCAGAATAGCCGGGCTTCTTGTTCCCATACATGCTTGAATATTCATGCCCCTGCTCATAGAGCGGCGGAGCGGGTTTATAGGCATGAGCGGCACACACGCGATCTGCTGCATTGCCGTCGGCAGATTCGAAGGCTGCACCTCCAACTCGGGTGGCCGTTCGCACCTGTATGTGGAGAACATCATTATTATTCGATACATATCAGGATTTTCAACATGTCCCGGAGTGATCGCGCCCGGTAGGTACCAGCGGGCTCCTAAGGTGCCTTTTTCACCCGCGTTCATCCTGCTAATTAGTTACTGTGAACTACCAGCAGCAATTCCGGCGGCACCATACCACCTCCACCTCCACCTGGGCCTGGGCCCTTTCCTGGAAACGTCGAGAGGAAATCCAGATCATGGTAGCGTGCACACACTCGAAGCTATATATCGAGATTATTTGCCCGGTGCCGCCGACAACTGTTGTACTAGTAGTATTTGCGCCATGTGATACCATCTTCCCATGACGCGAATACTACGGCAGCTGTCGGCGGACTTTCCGCTGGAGGCGCTTTGGTATCTCTAGTCTCGCCGTGTTGTGTTTGGTGTCAAAGCTTTTGTCAAGCTTTCCCCTAATTCAGCGTCTCGTTCTGATCCAGTTTGAGCTTCACGGGGCTACCAACCACGTGAAGCTCGTGTTTTGCCTATTCACTCCTCACTTTCAGGCGCTGAGGTCAATTAGCTACACTACTACGAAGAATAAGTATCATAGGGGTTTCTCATCAACTGGCAACCCAAGTTATCATTATGTAATTGAGAGTTGGAGTGTCAGGGGGGCTCTCCGGCCCCTTGACATATTATTAATAGTCCAGCAAAAATGCCGCAGCAGCTTCGTCCTCCCTCTCACTCACTTTCCACCCCCACTTCTTCTTACTACTAGCCACACAGCAACTTCCTCCGTATTTTCTTCACAACATCCGTTGACCCTCTTTTTAGCGACACGCAGCAACACAAGTGGGAGCGTAGTTCTCGGAACACTTGTGTTGCATCGTGCCGCTGATCATCTTCACCAGCAAGTGCTGGATAAGCACAATGCCTTCTCTCGGCTCTGCTACCCGGCCTACTCCCTTTATGTTGATCACACGGATTGGCCATTCAAGCTCTTGTCGTCGACCATCGCATTATCATTGTGACTCTGCCTGTCTCGCCCTCCACCAGCCGTTTCAACTGCCTTCTCAGCATTTCGCCATCACCTGACTTCGCCGGATCACACGACTGATGATGCAGACGCTGCCAATAGCCTTTGTTACCATGGTCTGCATGACGATGACCATGGGCTGGTTTGGATCGGTTTGGCTCATTCTCCGAATCAATATGGCTGTGTTACAATCTCACGCCAGTCGGATTATATTGGATTCAAGATAAATCGGTCGAAACCTTCCGCGCGTGTATCTATTCCCGGACGTTTGGAGCAGAGCATCGGGGTTTCAGGTGCGATGAAACCTTTCACCCATCTGTCTTGATTAATTTGTCCCACAAATGTAGCCATCTGCTTGTTTTGTATATTGATGGCTGGGAAATAGCTGAATTTTTTTGGGGCTCTCTGGCGATCAATGGACTGACCTGGACTGATCTAGTTCTCTTGCATACAGAGCTGTTGATGTGCAGACTCTGACTTTGACTGATCTTTCTTTTGCACCAAATCCTGCTTTGTACTCGGGAAGATTACCATGCACCCGTTGACAGCACCGATTGGCTATCTCGTGAACAAGATTGACGTCTGGAAAGAAGTCAAGTGCCTTCAATGTCCACTGAGCACTGGAATTCTTCAAGAGGACGCTTGCTCGAATCGACTTGACTCAGTACGGACATGTGACAAGCACACAACTATAAGGAACGCACTTGGCACCATGTGGGTCTTGACAGGGACTTCGACGGATCACACGTCATAATCTACTGACATGCGCAGCATGAGTACAGTAATTTTAACCGGAATCTGTACTCAAGTACTCACGGCAGGTCACGCCCCCTGATGGCAACATTCTATAGATGGGCGTGGGCTCAGACACTAAGGCCGTTCGTGCCTCATTTCGAACCCCGACGCTCCGCTTCAAACGTCTGGGGATGACATGGGAATCACTATGTCGTCGGCGATGTTCTTAGCGGTCACCTCATCGGCCCGTTACCCTGTCTTCATCCTAGACACCTATGAACTACCCGACTAGTAGCATGTCAATGGGCATGACTCCATACCTGCATTTTGGGAATGGAGATTATCTCGTCTTCCAGGCTTGGACCCCTTCGTCCCGCGGCGCGATCGCGGGTGCTTCCATAGGATTCTTTCTGTTTTCCATTCTGGAACGATGCCTTGCTGCCTATCGGCGGACTCAGGAATTACACTGGAGGGCTAAGTTCGCTGATTATTGCTTTCTCCTACTCCCATATCTAACCAGCAGCCAGAACAACCGCACGATGTAATATCGACAAGCAAGCAAGCGTCGAAGGCTCTGGAGAGAGTGCTATCAAAGTGCGCAAGAGGCTTATACCTCCCTTCAAACTGTTAGAGGATATCCCACGTGGAGTAATTCACGGCGTTCAGTCGACATTTGGGTATGTCATGATGCTGGTTGTCATGTGAGTCCGGGTTGGTTAATTTCTACCCGTGTCGAGTTGAAACGAGCGGACAGGACTTTCAATGGAGCATACATTTTATCCATCATCCTTGGTCTTGGGACTGGAGAGTTTTTGGTTGGCCGGATTGGTCGCAAGTAGCCCGTCTTTTCACTGCTCGACATTTCACTGCTTGTAATTGATACCATGATGGGTACTTGACAACAAGACCATCCTGGACCTGGACCCAGTGGTAGCTTATGTGTAAACGCGCGCTCGCTAGTTGGTGTAGCATGTCGTTTTCGATACATGTTTCGATATCGAGGTCAGGCTTCTGTTCTATCTGTGAATGCCGGAGCGTGGAGAGATTCAGTTGATGTTTTGAAGTTCTATCTGAAGGATAGAACTTCAAACTCGAAGCCGTTGAACACAACTTCAGCACACGCAACACAGGGCACCGCCAACTGATATCGTTTGGCCCATCTGCTAATCATGATTTCAAATCGTGCTTCAAATGACGGGCCGTAAACGTGAAAGTAACATCACTGATCGTCGACTGAATGCAACAACGAAGCTGAAACTGAAACTGGGATATACAGTCTCGGGTAGAACGCACAGTGCTTCCAAGTAACCCGCGTGTATTGTAAGAGCCGAGACGCTCATATTTGTGAAAAATCAAAACTTGTCAGCATGGCAGCTTGTTGAGCGCTGAGCGCTGAGCAGTCATGACTCATGAGGACACAGCGCCCTGGGAACGAACCAAACAGGACCAATTTTAAGTGAAAAAACTTTTCGCAGACGCCAAAGCTGCCATCCGGATTTATTTAAATACACTGGTACTTTCTACGGACAAGTAATTCTTTCTAACCACTTGCAACCCCACGAGATGCATTTCATCACTCTTGTTGTCGCTACAACGCTCGCTGCTTTTGCGAATGCTCACTTCCAGTTGCAATATCCCCTTCCCAGAGGACCATTTGTCCAGAATTCAGAGCCCACCTTTTGTGGTGAGGACGACGCCAATGCTCAATGGTGATGACCTGAATGATGGTTAATCTAGACGGGTATACCAATGCGGTCTCAAACCGTACTGTGTTCCCCATGAACAACGCGGTAATTGACCTTAACAGTGAACACACGACATGGACTGGTAATTTTATCACCACGTCGCCCACCAGATGAATTAACGCCTTTTGTAGTGGGAGTTATCATCTCCACTAATCAGAACCCAACATCATTCGCGGATTTCAACTCCTCTTCGGGGTATCAGATGGTTGTCCCATACTTCCAAACGACTGGAGAAGGGTTGTTTTGCTTCCCAATCAATATCTCTGCGTCTGGCGTCGCTGGCATCGAAGATGGAGCAAATGTGACCCTTCAGTTGATCTTTGACGGAGGTGACGGCGTTCTGTATCAGGTTAGTTTCAGTAACGGTTTATTCACGACGGGACTCGTGGATTGATTTAACTGCTAGTGTGCGGACTTGACGCTCTCCGCCAATGCGACGGTTCCGAGTAACGCAACTTCCGGCTGTGCCAACATCACGGCGAGCACAAGCGTTCCATCGCCGACGGCGACATCTTCATCTGCGGCGAGCGCTGGAATTGGTGGCGGGAAAAATATGGCCGTGGTGACCGTCTTCGGTATTGCTACCGCTGTTCTGGCAGGCCTGGTGTCGTTCCTTTGAGGAAGATACCCACGACTCGGACGAACGTTTCAGAGTCGAGTTCAGATTTCGAATATGAGGGGGAGAAGCGGTTTTGTACATTCACGATGTTGATTTTTGAAAGTTGTCAAATTTATGAATTGTTGACATTCTGTACGTCCTTGCGAGTAGCATCAAAGTTGTGACGAAGGCCAGGTGTGTAAGCAAGAAGTCAGACAAGTAGGTCCTAATAGTGCCTAGCTCGGTGAACTTGCTTCGGATGGAGTGGGAACGGGGGCCCGTGTCCCGCAGCATTTTGTTCACGATGCGGGACCTTCTGTAAATTTATGTAGATAAGTTAGGTTGACGGAAGCCGTTTGTGGACGAAAGCCGTTTGATTTACAGCGCACGAGTTACCTTCTACTGTAATTCGAGACTCCGAGGTCGTTCGTTGATTTGTATCTGCATACTCCTTAATCAAACTGTCTCCAACAAGGGAAGTCAACCACTGAGTATGGTCATCACATCAGTGCCTGTATGATGGCCCATCAGACTACTCAGGGGATTTCATACATACATTTGCGAGCGGTGGCAAGGCACCCCCATGACTGATACGGTGCCGTAATCCAGATTAGTAGGCTACAAGTACAATCATGTCATGCGAAGTCCCCACGTGCATAATTTTTATTATCGAAGTTGGTAGTTAGGTAGCAAGTAAGGGCGATTAAACGCTGGACCCACCCCTACAGTTTGGTCACCATCGTGGGGGGAGAGTGAAGACACGCGTTCAAGTAATACTGGTCTATTCATATCAGGACCGTGGCTCACCGTCAGACCGAAATGTCAGGTGGTTTCTGGAGACCGCGGCTGATTGTCCCCAGGTCAGACAGTTTCACAACTGCGGACTCGGTTAGTACCCGATAAGTGTCATAGGGTCCTGATCCTGATAGTCTTAAGCCTTAGATCGAAGAATGAAATGGGGACAGGGCATGTCGGAACTGGGCCTCTTATCATTTGTTCAGCTGTCGATCCACTGAGACTGCGGCTCTCAGGATTGAATATTGAATATTGAATGGCTGGAATGCATGGGACCCACTGCTAGTGCCTTGAATTTGAAACGATTTCCGAATCAACCCGAGTGCATGGTCGGTTCTCTGACGCATTTTTTCTCGTTGTCCTCGGAATCCCTGATCGCAGAGTAGCGTGTCCGCCGACGGTGGACACGGTACATCGCTTAGATGTGTCCCTGGATGATGAATCAATAACAGGCAGGTGTTCGTCTCTGCCCTTGCCAGCGATCTAAGTCCACATCAACTCCATTCGCAGCGCTATCAGGGTTCGGGACCGGGATCTCAAGTTATGGAATTCATACGATACCCGTAGCATCATCCTCGTTGAGTCCATGGAGCTTCGTCGAAGACATGATTCAGGACACGGATCACTGCTACCCGATTGATTATCCGCAGGGAGTTGACTGTTACGCGAGGGGATTGAGGTGATGCCAGTCTCCATTCGAGTGAGTCGTGCCGGAAAGTAGTGCTTTTTAGGCCTCGCTTACTTGCTCTGGGCCAGCGTAGTATTTGCAAAAAGATTGGACCTTCCTCCGCTGCTGTTCAAACTCTGCTTCGCTTCTCTTCGGCCCGTATCGATAACGTTATCCACCAACGAGTCAATCTTTGGCGAGCAGCATGTCTCACTGTGAGAGACTCGGAAATGCACCGGATCACTCGTCCGATACAATTAGCATTCGCGACTTGAACCCAGTGGAATTTCTAGACTGACTTTTCAGATGCTCAACATCCTGGACGTACATCCAAATGACGTTCTTATAACATAAAACGGGAGGAAGAGATTGCGTACAACCCTAAACAATCTTGAGAACGATCCCTGTTTCGTCCTGCCGAGGTGAGGCGTAGGTCGTCGCGGCAAATGTGGTTCCACGTAATGGATATTCGTTAATCCGCTGAAGAATGAGTGGCGGTGTCCGATCGATTCGGGGCAGGGTTCCACTTACCGAGCAGCGCCCCGCGCGGCCCTGAATTGTAATCGCAGCGCAGGATAACGCATTCTCACCAACTTACTCGAGGCTTCCGTTCTCTTCATGAGGTGGAGGTGGAAATGGTTCCGTCGCAGGCCTGGGCACGATTCGCCTTGGGAGGTTGTCGGATGCGATACTGTGGAACCCGTGCTCATGTTCAATGACAAAACAGGTAGCCCCGCTATCTCAAGTCGGAGAACCCACTTGATCTTCCTCTTCCTAGAGATTTATATTGTGAGGATCGGAGCACGTGAAACGGAAGTACATCGACTTCAAACACGTCTCCGGACGGACTCGGAGACCAATGTACCAACGCGTTAATATTCTCCCAACAGCAATTATTACAGGATATGGCGAAGAGAAATTAAAACGTCTTGCTCCTGGAGGGCTGTATACGTTTCCAGTTATTCCGTCTCTCGCGGCCGATTATCTCAACTGGATTCACAGCTGGACGTTGACGCGATTACGACGTGGAAAGCAGTATTGACTGGAGGTGGACTATATTGGGCGTGCGGGGTCCGTATCTGGAAAGCCCCCTGCATCGTGACGACCTCCGTTCATAGCCGTGCTTAAAGCAGAACGCTAGTTCTCGTAACTTATCGTCGTGTGTTCTCCTAACTGCCTCCTGTGTTGCTATCTCATCCTCGTGGGCTTACCACTCCATCCCAAGCGAATGAAATTAGATCCGTTCAGTGTATCAACCCCGTTAGGAACGATCTGACTGCGTATTATCTATTGAAGAGGTGACGATCACGCATTTCAATGATGGAGGTGTTACAGACACGGTGATATTACCTCAAGGTCTACGTTTTAATATTGGAAATGCCTCGTGTTCATATCTCGTTTAGAACCTGGACCGTTGAGTCACACCGGAGCGACTTGCGGACACGGGAGGCCAAGAATACCGGAGGAAGGTATGCCACATCAGGCAGGCTCGTATATAATGGCAGGTTCGCAAGGTTCGAAGCTCCTTGGCCACCTCTTTTGTTTCATGCACTCGAAGCTCCTCGTTAGCCCACTCGACATGGTTAACTGTTGCACCCTCATTTTCTCCCGCCTCTTCCGAGTCAACAAACGGATCGAGGACACTCTCCAGCACGTCGAGATCGCCGCACAGGGCAGTGACAAGGACAGCATCAAGAGCTGTTCGGGTCCGGCCTACACACACGACACGCTAGCCAAGACGGCACCCACGAAAGTTGGGCCTCGTGTCGCACACACTGAGCAGTTTCTTTGCAAAGGGGGTGTCGACGCTCGGAGACTGGTCGACCTCTCCCGCAAAGGGCTGTATTCCACCGCGAAGACGATGGGCGGTAACGTCCTATTGGAGGAGCAGTAAGTGCCGCCTCCGTTCGATCGCATCATAATGATTAATGCTGCATTCCGACGTAGATGGGACTGCATCATCCGTCATCCTAGACTCCAGAAACGGAACGAATTCAAAGTCGTCGTGAGTACTACATCTAGAATCTCCGTTGTAGATTGACGTGTATTCAACGTGCGTATACAGGTACATTACTCTGCGACTGTGGCACGGTCAACTTGGCCAGATGCGCAAAAACCCGTGCAGATTGAGGCCGCCCAGGGCATTAAAGGTTTAATGACCGTTTTGAACCGGCACGGGGATCTTTGCTAATCTGCTGCGTCACCATTTTCCTTTCCTTTTCCTTTTTTTTCCGGGTTTTAAAAGGGCTCAGGGGTTTGAATGATGGTATGTGTATCGTTATGATATCTGGTGATTCACCACGACCTGTATAACAAAAACCAACTTATGACTCGCAACGAAAAAGTAATCACGAGCAACGACTAATGTTGTACTACCACCTACGCTACTTACAAGCACTATGTTACATACGAAAAAAAATAGATCACAGCAATGTTAATAGATTTCGACGATTTCCGCGATTTCACGCAGACTTCTCGATGCAGCTCTCTTCCCTGCTAGCGTATCCTGTCCATGACTATGGGAGAATTTCATTCATACCGCTTAAGTGTGAAACCTGATCGATACATACCTCGTCATAGAGCGCAACGTTTGGTGCGCCCAACAATTTCAGACCCAGCCATAATATTCCGGCTGTCATGCCACTTCCACAGGAGGTGGTGATTGGACGCACTCCAGTCAGCACCAACTTCGCCTGGTCAGCTCCAATGGCGTGCACGAGGGCTTGGCGTAAATCGGGTTCAGATAAGAATGTGGTATATTGGGCAGAGGAACCGGGCGCTGTGTTAGTTTTGAGGAACACATTAAATGGAAGCGAGAACGAATGAGGTATGTGACCGGAAGATAAACCAGGGCGAGGTTCGGGGTCGGTGCCAAGGAAACTACATATTGTCGCGGATGATGAGGCCGTAGGTTATGCGGGATAGTAGACAGAGACGTACCGGCCACGGGATCGTGCATCGACCACCAATTCAACGGCAGGATCTAGCGCTGGGTCCGGGAAGGAATTGGCGACCACTTGCTCATAGGCTGCGCATCGGCTCTCAGAAAAACGCGATTGGTCGATAACGCAAATGAAGTCTCACAGCGGACGGCTTCTGCCTCAAAGACAGGAGTGGGATACGTAGACCTCTTCTCTTCTCCAGAGGTCCCACCGACCGTATCGAAGCCCTCAGCCACCCAACGTGGAAGGCCACCATCAAGGATGCTGGACTTTTGATGGCCGAACGCCCTGAACATGAAGAGGGCACGAGGCGAGGAGAAGACACCGTGTGTATCGTATCTAAGTGATCGTTGTCTCTTCCGGGCCGTTCGCTCGAGTGGAAAAGGCCCTCACATTACCACATGGGAATTGGGATGAATGCCCAGTCTCTCTGTCTCGGAAGTGGTCAACGTTGAGAGCGATTGCGATGGCATGAAAAGAAACGGACCACACGCATCAGCAAAAACACGCTCGGAAGGCATCATGTGTTTCAGGCCAAGATCATGGGGGCTCGCGACCTCGTCGAGGTCCAAGAAATGGGCGCCTGGAATGCGCTTCTCCTGGAACTCCTGGAGAGGCCGTCGCGGGGAGTTGGGCATGAACCAACTGGCATCGATGACCGATACATTGCCTGTGGAAACCTGATCGCGTAGGTTGGCGGGCGAGAGCAGGTATGGCGCTACCGACGTCGTGGACATGAACCTGGAAGGGGATGAGACAACGTTCCTCAGCCTCCCGACACGGGACAGGACGGGCAACATCATGCAGTGTGGTGAGAACACACATCCATTAATTTTAATTTTAATTTTTAATAGGCACGGTTGCCAAGTCCTGATTTGGGTATTCTCCTTGCAGTACACTCGAGGCCAACATCTCGGACACTGGCAGACGTGCTCGCGCTGCATCGAGGAATTCCACGAGGACGACGACAACGATGCCGTCTGATCAGAGTACCTGGTTGATCGCCATCCCAAACGACGGGGACGCAGAGGGACTGCTCCCAGAAATAACCTCCAAGCTCGCTCAGCCGTCCCGGTCCTCGCAGGCAGCAATTGCCGAGTTTGCCATCCCCGCGTTCAAGGTTAGCTTTCGTTCCTCGTTCACCGCGCATGGCTCTCATTTAACCCCCGATTCTGAACGAACCCGTAGACTGGCACACTAGACGCCCTCATCACCCTCTCAGAGGAACTCCCAAAGCAGGACGCGTTCTTCACTTCCGCCGTCGCCAAGACCGTCGACACCCTGCGCAACCTCCTCAACAACGACCCGGCAAAGCTCGCTCAACACGTTTTAGTGAACGAACGGACCGTCGATGATTACATTTTCAAAGGCTGGAGATGGAACGAAGGCAGATACGGCGTGCAAAGAAGCCTGCGAGAGACCGTCGACGTTCTCAATAAGGTTGTATCACGCGCGTCCACCCCCATCCACCCACCCTACCCCACCCGATTCCACTCCATTCATACCCATCACCGCATGCTGATCACGCGTGCAGGACATGGCATCCATTGATAACATGATGAAGTCTAAACTGAACAACTACAACCTTGTCAAGGGATCCCTCGTGCAGATGCAACGCAAGAGGATGTGCGTACTTTCCGCCTTGCGCTCTGGCCCCGTTGTTGACGTGCTCCACCCAGGGGCAATCTCTCCGTCCGGTCTCTTGTCGACGTCGTGTCAAACGAAGACATGATACAAGATTCAGAGTACATGCAAACATGCTTGGTGGCAGTACCAAAGTAAGCTTTGGTGATCTGTCTCGTCTCTCATTTCTTTACGTTTGCACACTTCTTACCTTCTCCGATCCAAAAGAACCCTGACGAAGGAGTGGAACTCGAAATATGAACGTCTGACAAGCATGGTAGTCCCGCGTTCGTCATCGTGAGTCACCGTGATGTCACGACGAACACACGTTTCTGATCACATGCGACTTACAGCACCGTCGCTTCTGACGACGAATATACCCTCTTTAGCGTCGTGATTTTCAAGAGGGTGCACGACGAATTTGTCCAAAAGTGCAGAGAGAACAAGTGCGTTGATCGCGCATTTAAAATATGAAAAGCTGTCAGACCGACCACCGGAGCGTTGCAGATTCATCGTGCGTGACTTTGTGTATTCGGAAGAGCAAATCGACAGGCAGCGGGAAGAGCTCGAGGCGACGGACACCACCGAGAAGGAGCTTTGGGTGAGAAAAATCACGCATGGCGTCTCTGCCCCTCCACTCATCTGTCACTTCCCCAGACAGAGCTGTTGAGGTTGTCCAGGACCAACTTTTCAGAGTCTTTCCAGCTCCTGGTACATCTCAAGGTCCTGCGTTTGTTCGTAGAGAGCGTCCTCCGGTACGGTCTACCCGCCAATTATATCGGGATTGCCAGCAAGGTATGGGACATCTCTTCCGTTTCGTACCTGTCCTAATCGCCCACTCGTCATAGCCCGATCCGAAGGCGACCAAGAAGACACTGTCGGTCTTGACCAATCAGTTTGCTTACCTCGCCCATCGCTCCGGCAGATCCAAGAAACAGAAGGCCGGTGGAACGGACGAGTTCATAGGAGAGTACCAAACACTCCTCGAGCAGGAAATCTTTGATTTTGTGTTGTACGAGGTGCCCTGGATCGTTTTCTGATCCAATCCATCTCCGTCGCTCGACACGGAGCTTCATAGCACCAGATAAATAGTGTTTATTAGCGGAATGATAACGATACGGCCAACCCACTACTGTAGTAACTATCTGCTTATGTAGTGTACAAAAAGCAAGAACAGAAACAGAACCACGGAAGATAAAGCAAACTATAAAAGAGACACTGCGAGACACTGTAACAATCCGAGGACGAAAGACAGAGAGATGTGGGATAGAAGAGAGCCAATCAGTGTGGCAGGCGTATGAACATCATGGAGCAAGAACTTGTTGGGGGGTGAGCAACTCGGCAGTCCGTCCATCAAGCATGTGTGATGGTGAATGGTGAAAGTGGGGTGAGAGACTATTTCAACCTTGAAGAAGAAGCGATATGTAGAGAAATGATGCCGTTGCGTGATGATGTGAGAGAAATAACGAGACAGAGACGGAGTGATGGATGCGATGGGATGGGGTACCAGGTGGAGATACACGTCTCCTGTACATTTGCCCTGATAAATAGAAATCCTGAATGGAGTCCCATGACAAGTGTGAGAGACAGCGACAGTGAAGAATAAGAGTGGGTTTCAGTAGGATTACCGCATTCCTCCTGGAACGGAGTAAGACCGTGTTCTCGACAGGGTAAGTCCACCACATACGTGCGCCCCCCCCTTTGTCCTTCTTCTACAGCAGAATTGGTTTGTTCTCTTTTTTGTTTTTTGTTTTGGGAAGAGTAAGATAAAAGACGTCAAGAAGTGTGTACGAACGAAGGCAACCCTTAGAGCCCAAGGTTCGACATCACCCGCGACACCTCGTCCACAACTTCCTCGTCCATTACCCTTGCGTTTCTCTGAGAAGAAGACCCGATCACGGCTGATGACCTGGGTCCGTAGACACTAGGGAACGAAGGCGCAGTGGCGCTCGTTGGACTCGAGTTTCCCCCTGTGCCTCCCCCCGTAGACGTTGTGGGTGATTCTGGAGGTTGAAATCGCGAGGAACCCTCAGTAATCCGCGAGAGGGAATATGTAAGATCAAGGGACTGTGCACGATTTTGAAGAGATCGGGGTTTAGAGATCTGCTCCTTGATCTTGGACTCGAGGAGGGAATCTGAGCCCCGTTTCAGGGCATCCTCGGTATGGCGAGTTCGCGATGCGATTCCTGAGCCCTAAAAAGCGATGATCCGTGAGATAATGAACTGCGAGTCGCAAGGACGCGAAAACGCACGATTGGCGGCAATGGCGTCCAATAATCAAGTCCTGATCCAGGCGGCCCATACGCTGATTGCGAATCCTCATGTTCTTCGAGATCATATATGTATGCAGGAGCATTGAACAACGCCTTGACATCCGGAGATGAGTTTGCCAACCTCAGCCGTCGGTCGCCAAGAATCTCCGACGAACGCGTCAACTCGACCGACTCTGATGAGGTTTAGCAATGAGTAACCGGCATTTTTACATAACAACAATTGGCGGATCAGGAAGACGAGAACTCACCATGCCTTCTTGCAGTCGAAAGCACTTTGCTGTCAAAGTGTGGGAAGGCCTCGGCAAAAGAGTCGCCCCTCTTATGTGTATGCGCCGTCGGAGAAGGGTAAACGCGTACGTTGTGATTAAGGAGGAATTGCTCAAGCATCTCCCTTGCAGCGAGTAGGAAGTCGGTGTTTGACCTCTGACACCTGAATTTGAAGCTAAACTCGCCCTGCGATTGGATCTGCGCCATTTGGGGCGAGGCCTGAGCGGATGGATGGTCCAACGAGGTACTAGAACCATTCGTAGAGTGAATGGGGGCGGGGGGCCTGAGGTTCGGCGTAATAGATACTTGGAATTCCCGTTTGATGCGTTCGACGAACGCGACAAATTCTTGGGAGGCACAAACCATCGGCAAATCAGGACTGGGCGGAACTCCCATGTCCGCCTCAAATGGTACATGTTCCTGTTGCTTGTTATATGAAGCAAAATATGTGAGGTAATCAGGACTGACCAGTAACATAGCACCAGCAATCTGCACTTGACTCTCGGGACCGAAGATCGTAACGACATCAGAAGCTGTTTCTTTGTCCGGGAACCGCACACGCGAATTTGTTTTCGACTCGATATCGTGTATAAATATAGCCTTTTCGCCAAGTAATGTGCGGTGGTATCGGCGGGGGATCGATAGGGTTTCATTGACATAATCCTTGTCCTGAAGTTGGGTTAAATCACCGTCGCACCAATTTCCGCGGTGACCCCAACACACACACCTTTGGATTCACAATCTCCATAACCGATTGCTTCAGGTTATCCAAATTGGTCGCATTCTTGGATGGGGTTCTGGCTACGACGTTATCCTCATTGTCGTTGTAACCGCCCAACGCAGCAAACTCTTCTGCATTTGAAAACTTGACGTAAACTCCGTACTTCTTCATGATTCTCTGAATGTTCCTTCCTCCTATGCCAATAATACGTTTATGGTATGCCTCTGGGACATGGAAGGATATCTCAGCCGGAAGCTCCTCTTGCAGAAGCGTAAGACCACTCAGGATTGAGGCGTCGGAGCCGGAAAGATCGATAAGGAAATTGTGGTCATTGAAGGTCTCGAACTTTATCTTGACGGACGCGGTTTGCATGATCTTATTGATTTTACCGTTCTTCTTGCCCGATATGAACTCGCGATGTTCGTTGGCAAGCTCGACCTGGAAGCGAATTTCATGATGGAATGTCTGTTATTTGAAACGGCATGAGTAATCGCGATTGTAGTGAGCAACGACTCAGGGGCACCTTCACGAGATCCAAGTCCAAAATCATGCCGATGGCCGCTCGGACTTCGTACTCCAGACCGTGCATCTCGAAACACATACTCTTGAACACGACCTCCGCACCCGTCGTAAGAGAAATCTGTTTCAACAGTGTGGTCACCTGCGAGCTGTTGAGTGTCGCGGGTGGGAGGAGCACGTTGAATTGAACAGGGAGGAGCCAGAAGGAAGCGACGTAATATTGGCAAGCCTGACGTGCAAGATGAGACGACAGAACGACCCAATGGGAATCTAGTTACGTACGAGCTGCATTATTCCTCTAGTGGTTCTCTGGACATTGACCCGGTGATCGCCAAATACGGTAATCAAGCTTGTCGAACTGCCGATCGGTGGGAACTGAATAAATGTCGCATTATCGGACATGATAGATTTCAGGTCTTCGGTCCGATCGAGAACCATCCAGTCGAGTTTGCGAGGAACGATGACGGTGTCGCGAGAAATGACGCCTTTGCTCTGCAGAACAGATAAACGAGATCTATGAATTCGTAAACGCGAAACAAACCTTGTTTACAGACAGCTGGAAGAGCATATCTCTGGCCCTCTGAACACCAAAGAACTCTCCGGTGATCCAAATGACGTTTGGATTATGAGCCTGTTGATGCTGGTTCCCTTGAACCTGGCCAGCCTGGGCACTGCCATTAGTGCCGACAATCGGCGAGACGAGATCAGGGCCAACAAGGCCCTGGAGAGGAGAAGGATAGTAAATGTTGGTGGCGGTCTCCTCTTGGATGGACTGAAGGACATGGCGTTTACGGCCAGCAATGATGGCATGCAACTTTTGGTCGATTTCACAAGCTTCAGCGTGTAGACCACTCTGTGAACAGAGTGAGAGAAGGTGAGGGACAACGAGAGGGAGACGAACGAGTTCATCCAACATGACCAAAAGGCGGACTCTTGCCAGCTCAGTGGCATCACCTTGACCGGTGACGACGAGCTCGCATACGCGTTCAGTTTCGAGGCCAGTCCAACCCGCGCTGGTGGAGATGCCGTCGGGGGGAGTTCGACTTGAGAGAGAAAGAGGTGAGTTTACGACGGCGATGTGGGCATAAGTAAGAGAGGCGATTTCATCGAGTCTACGTCGCACGTCGGGTTTTAGTGTGGGCTTTGAGGAGGGGGAGTCGAGGATGTCTGAACGGGGCACCTTGATCGCGGTGCGATGCTGAGGAGGTTGAGTAAAGAGGGGTCAAAATGAAGCGGCAAAAAAGAGGGGACTGACCTGAACAGGACTGTCTTTGAGAAGCATGCCACGAGCCTGCATGACCTGTTGATATGCGCCAGAGATGTAAAAGTTCCAACTGCGACCGCCGTCTGAAAGGAGGTAGGAGAGTTGGACGTTATGAAGTGACCTCGCGAGCATTGCAAGCTTGTCGACGGTGTCGGAGTCAGCCTGGCTGGAGGGAGAAGGCTGGCTTGCGGGGAGGGGAAATGAGGAGGGAAAGTTTTCGGGAAGGTGTTGGATGTGGTGGGGGACACGGTGATCATGGGCGTCGAGAGAGGAAGAAGGGGAGTGAAGATGGCGGGACCTGCGGGGGTGAGTGAAAGATATGGAGTAGATGTCCATGTCTGTATTGAGTTGGTGGGTGTTAGAGAGCAAGTGCGGGTAGTGGCGCGAAATATGTATGAGGGGGTATGGGTCGTCTGGGTTTAGGAGGAGGGTATTCGCTCCTCAGCGCCAACGTCTGGTGAGTTGTCGACGCTCTGTTGGTTGTGGACGTGAATGTCGATGTCAAAGATGGGTCAGTGACGCGCTCTGTTCGATGCTCGTGGTCGTCGTACCCGCGCTCGTCGTGGTCGTAGTCGACGTTGCGCGAAGAGATTCTTTTTCGGGCGGATGTGGTTTGTAATTTTTTATTTTACATAATATTTAGCATTTCATTCTATGACTAGTCAGTCGATCGAGTGGTCCGTTCTCGAGGTCCGTGTTAAAGTCGACTGCGCCGATCTCTAAACTCACGCGCGCATATAGTCGATCCATCCGACGATCTGCGTATCCTTACACGATGCCATCGCCGTCCTGCAAGTACCGGTCGAACTACCATCCGACTCCCCCGTCCACATCTACTCCGACGATGCTCCCTCCCTCTCAACCTCTCTCTCCGTCCTCCCGCCCCTTCGTCTCCGCATCTTCCTCCCTCCCTTGTATCCCTCCCAAGCACCACCCATAATCCAGTCCCTCCAAGCCATCCCGGCCTGGATACCCACGTCCACGCTCGCCCTCATCAAGGAACGCCTGAATGCAATGTGGTCCCCCGGAGACGATTCAGGCGTTCTCTATACCTGGGTTGAGTGGATACGCACGGGCGATTTCTTGGTAGAAGTCGGACTTCTAGCCAACGACACCCACTCCATCCGGTATGTCCTTCCCCTTTCGTTCATCCCACCCTATCCCAATACTCCCCGCCTTCAGAATACCCCACCCATCTCCACAGCTCCTCCTCTCTCCTCTCATCGCCTACGCCTCCGCATCCAAATCACAACAGTTCGCCCACTCCTCTTATCTATGCGCAATATGTCTCTCGCAGCGCAAGGGCACACACGGTCTCGCCCTCTCGTGCGGCCATGTCTTCTGCAGAGCCTGTCTGGTTGACATGTGGGAACTACACGTCAGGGAGGGCCAAGTCTCTCGTGTCGGTTGTCCCGAGCCCAAATGTGGGAACACTGACGAGAAGGATGTAGATGGTCTCCGCGAAGCAACAGAGGATGAAGTCAGAGCCGTTCTCACAGAAGACCAAGTCACCAGGTGGAAATGGCTCCGCAAGAAGCGTGATCTCGAACGCGATCCAGCCATGATCCACTGCCCCATGAAATACTGTCAGGAACCCGTCCCAGGACCTCAATCCGCTACCTCGACAACTGAAGATGACGAGTCCGGTTGGGCACGTCTCCGCACCTGCGATGCTTGCAATTACTCCTTTTGTGCTTTCTGTAGACGCACTTGGTACGTCACCGCGTTCTATCGCTCTGTCTCTATTCATTAGCGATGTCAGGCATGGGCCTCACACTCCTTGTCCCCTCCCTCTCACTTCCAAATTTATCCTCGAGTATCTCTCAGCACCACCTGATTCATCCGATCGGCGCGCTATAGAGCGCCGTTATGGTCGTAACAATGTTCTCAGACTTGTGAGACATCACGAGGAAGAGAAAGACAACAGGAAATGGATGGATTCAAGCACGATGGCTTGTCCCGGCTGCCAAGTAAGAGTCGAGAAATCAATGGGTTGCAATCATGTGCGTGCAACTCCACCTCCTGACTACACAGAGCTCTTAGTCGTGCGCTGATTTTTGACTACAAACCCTACAGATGACTTGTGCCAAATGTGGAGTCCATTTTTGCTATCGTTGCGGTGCAAAGTTGCACGGAGAAAATCCGTACCAGCATTTCTCCTCGCCGCATACACCCTGCTTTGCAAAACTATTTGATGTTGTTCCGCACGGACCGCATGCCGACGATGGGTGGCAGCCGGTAGAGGGGTTTGCGTTCATTTGATCGATATCTAACTATAATCAGGCTCAGCAATACGCACATTAATGTATTTTTAGTAAGAACTTGGATAGGATTCGCATCGTAGCAGCGCGCTTGCACGAAGTCCCCACTTCTGATAACACGCGGCACAGACTGGACAGGACAAAATTTATGCGAATTTATCCAGTCTCCATGTCAGGAACATCGCAGCAGTGACGCCGGAACCATTGGATAGGTCGAAATTAGGTTTGTTGTTAGTTGGCCGAGAGCGACACGATGCTCCGTGAAGTCGACCTTCTTTGGTGAACCTTTACGAAGAGACAGACACCTTTGGTGGAGAGGAAGCGGGTACAAACACCTAATTACCCATGCGGGTTACGATTCTGTCACCCGCAGTGATACCCGTACCCGCACCCACTGGACCTGAGTGGGGATGAGGGCCAGGGAAGGCGTGCATGTCTGTGCAGACTCTATCGCCCGTTTGACATTGAAATACGCGGCAGGAGAAGGTAAGGAGAGAGCAAAGAAATGAGGTATGGCGACCGTCGTGCGCTCTCGGCGGAAGGAGAGCGCATGGCAGTCGCCACACGCCATCCTCGATGCGGCGTCCGGGCGCGTCGCGAATGAGGCCACTGACAGCAAGTCAAGGGGAGGGGTGATGGCGACGGTGGGAGAGCCTGGTTGGCAGACGGTGAGGAGCGAGCGAGGCAACGATATGCGGTGAATGTCGTGCGCTCTCGGTGGAACGAGAGTACGTGGCAGTACACCGTACTTGATGCAGGGAGGGGAGCAGGGCGGGCGGGGTGAGGTGGCCAGGGCAAGGGCGGGCATGCAGACGACTCCGGCGGGGGACTGCGAGGGCAGAAGATGGCGAGGCGATGACGCACGACACCTGCTCGACACTACTGCGTCCTCTCGGTCGGACGAGAGCACGCCGTGCTTGATGCAGCGAGGGGGGGCATCGGTGGAGTGGCAACGGCAACGGCAGTCGACATCGTACGGATCCAGAAAAGGCCGGAACGGGCCGGAGTCGCGACTAACGAGACTCTCGTTCTCGCGTCGCTGCTCGCAGCCGTATTTCATTCTGTATCATCATGCTCTCCCGAACTATTCCTAGGCGTACGTTGTCACACACGGGGAAGACAGTATTCCTGTCAATTGTCAAAGGCGTTATACTGCATAGCAGGCATACCTCTCCGAGGGAATCAAACTATACTCTACGGGGTCGTCTGTGCAGGCGAGCATTCAGTACGCCTACACCTCATATCAACCACAGGTGTGCCATCGTCGTTTGAGAGTTCCTAGCAGCTCTGGATTCATAGGCAACTCGAACACTGCATTACAGTGACCTGCCCATGGATCGATACCATGCCCTTGCAGACGCAACCATGAATTCTTTACTCGAACGACTGGAGGACCTTTTAGACGACATGAGTAACCAGGGTTTTGAAGTTGATTACCACGTGAGTTGAGTCCATGGACTAATGGATTCGCCAATGCGTCAGGAGGTGCTAATGGACAACCCTGCAGAGCGGTGTCTTGACGCTCAACCTCGGCTCGGATGGAACGTATGTGATCAACAAGCAGCCTCCGAACAAGCAAATATGGCTTTCGTCCCCTATCAGGTACGTCCAGTCGCCTGTCAGATGAAGCATCCCGTTTATCACCTCTGGTTTCTACGAACGCGTTCCCAACATGACTGACGTGCTTGGGGTCTCTACATGGTTGACTTATCAACATTGACGTCGCCAACTAAATGAACGATTAGTGGTCCTAAGCGATATGACTACGAGCCATCCACGGATGACTGGCGGTACTCTCGGAACGGACAAGAGATGGGTATCCTTTTAGAACAAGAGCTCAGTCGAGCACTGGGACGTGAGATTAGGTTGGGGCTCGAGCATGTATCGGAGTCCGTCGAGTAATAGGTACCGAAAATAACATCCGCTGCTCTTGCACAATATATATGATACACAATTGCTCAACTGTCTATGTAGGTGGGTCAGTGATGTCAACAGAGGAGAGGGGCTATCTCTTCCACAACACGTCTGCGTGAAAGAAATAATGAACCAAGCAATCTGATACGCGAGTCAGTGCAATGCCCGCTTCCGATGAAGAAAGCGCACCTATTGGCGTCCTCATAACGTTGCCGCACGCATTGGACTTCCTCGACGAGTCCTTTCTCCTTTGTAGTTATCAAATTTCGGCCCTCTAGGTGTGGGGGTGATAGGTGATAAAGTGGTCCATCAGTCCAAGTTGCCGGCCCCTGTTCCGCCGGTGCGTGTTGCGTAAGTGTGTGCGCAGCGTGTGGCGCAACTCCGGAATTTGGGTTCAGGCGATAATCCCGAGGTGGGGGAGGGTGAGCGAAGAGCAATCTATGTTGATTGAGGACATGTAGTTCATGGAGGCGACTGTTCGCGTCCTTGTAATGATCGCCTGTCGTCGACGCAGGCAGCGGTGGACTGGATGCGTCGTACGCATCCTCTATCCAGTCTTCCTCACCGTCACTTTCCCGGTGCGACGCATATAGCCACCCTCTGAGCGTGCCGTCTAGCGGTGGAGGCAGCATGCGTTGCCGTTTGTAACGGGGTTGAGTTGGGTCTGATGGTTGGAGCGGTCTGATGGGGCCGTCGGGGAGGAACATAGGAGAGTCATCGAGCGACGACGGAGGTGGCGTCGCTGGGCGCTGGCGCTTCAACATGATAGACGTTGGGACAGAGAGAGAGAGAGTTGTCTTTGTGAATAGAGCTTTGTGGTGGTCGGAGTAGTAGTCATCATGTGGACCAATATATTAAGTTTGGGTGACCCTCTGCCACCCATCCACCAAGTCACTACTCATCACACCACATTTATTATGGCCGACATGGACATGTTCGCGGCCATGGGTATATCTGGCTTTGGCAAGTCTGCGAAAAAGCGGGGCCTTGATCCATCTCGTTTCGACGTCGCGAAAAGACAGGATGTTCCCGTCAGTAACCCCATAATGGACTCGTCCAGCCACACCTCGTGTTAACCATCCGTTCGTCTCTCTTCTACAGGAAAAACAAGGGTCTGAACCAGGGCCTAGCAATTCGAAGGTCGTAGCCAGTCCGCGAGCGCCAGTTTCGCAACCCACGCTTCCTGACGGGTCAGAGGAAGATGCATCGGACGACAGCGCAGACGCAGACGCAGATGCAGAAGAAGCAGAGCCCGAATATGACCCCACTGCTCCCTCGCTCTCCGCCCCGCCCGAGTTCCCCATCACTCACGAAGCAATACTGAAAGAGCACACCAAGGTTATCTCAGCCCTCACACTCGACCCGAGTGGCGCACGCGTACTCAGCGGGTCACACGATTACGACTGCAAGCTATGGGATTTCGGTGGGATGACTTCTAATACGAGGTCGTTCAAGACATGGGAACCAGCAGGTAGCTACTATGTGCGTCCGCTGCTAGACCGTCAGTCTGAACAACCGTGATCTCATACCTTCACTAGGTCAACGACCTGAAATTCTCAAACAACGGGCAGCAGTTTCTTGTCATCCCAGCCACTCTCCAGCCCAGACTCTATGATCGAGAGGGTGAGGAAGTGTACGTGTTTCGGTTCCTTCGCGAGTACGTCCTGCGACGAATACCATTATAGGGCGACTTTTGTCAAGGGCGACATGTACATCAGAGACATGAAACATACTGCGTACGACTCGTCGCATGTAGTCGTGTGGTGCTGTGCTGACACCATCATCGTAGCGGACATGTTGCCGAGTTGACAGGATGCTCGTGGCATCCACGAGATCCACGGGTCTTTATTACAAGTTCGGCCGACTCGACCATTAGGTAAGGGCCACTCCCGCTGTTGCTCCGTGATACTCATCGAGTGCTGTAGGATATGGGATGCAGAGAATAAGCGCAAGCAAAAGACTGTCATTGTCGTCAAGTCAAAAGAGCGAGGTGCACGGACCAAGGTCACAGCCTGTGCCTACTCCCCGGACGGAAATATCATCAGTGGTGGTACGTCTGTGATGCCAAGATAATGGTTTATAATGACGTGTTCTCGCAGCTTGCCTGGACGGTGCCCTACATATGTGGCAAGCCTCGTCCAATTTTGTCCGCCCAAATATGTCTGTTGAAGGTGCTCACGCAAAGTCGACGGAGATCCCCTCGGTTATATTCTCCGTGGATGGCAGGACGGTCCTGACTAGAGGAGGAGATGACACTGTTAAACGTATGCTATGCTTCTCTGCCCAGATCCTGCCCACAGGCTAAAAGCAGCATTGCAGTATGGGATCTCCGATCCTTCAAAAAACCGATTGCGATGCGGTCCGAGATGACGACGATGTACCCTGGCACGAACGCAGTATTCAGTCCTGACGAAAAATACGTCGCTACAGGTGTCGGTTCCTCATCGAAAGGCGGACAGGGACGACTTTTGTTCCTCAGCCGAACGGACTTGAGTGTCGTGGAAGAGTTGGAGATGGAGTCGACCCCCGTGAAGGTAGTCTGGCACTCCAAGATCAATCAGATCGTTACGGGGCTCTCGAACGGGTTGATATCGGTTCTATACTCGCCAGAAACATCGACACATGGCGGGAAGCTGCTGTTATCGAAGGGGGCACCGAAGCGACCGACAGTGGAGGACATGTCGGATGCACTCGCTGCACCAACGATTTTGACCCCACATGCCTTGCCAATGTTCAAGGACGGGGACGGAATCGTAAAAGGAACGAAGCGCAAGAGGGAAAAAGACCGGCTGGATCCACGGAAGAGTCGAAGGCCGGAGTTGCCTGTGACCGGACCTGGCAAGGGAGGCCGTGTCGGAGCCAGTGCGACGCAGCATGTCGTTCAGAACTTGGTACGGGACACGACGCGGGACGAAGACGTGAGTGGTTCTGTTCTGTTCTCTGTGCACTTATGCTGGACTGGACTGCAATGCCCTGTCGGATCACATGACATATCTATCGTTTCCTTTTTTTATTTGTTTAACGCGGTTTCCATGCTGATTGTTATCTTGTTTTGCTAATGATGTTTCACTACAGCCACGGGAAGCACTCCTCAAGTACGCAAACCGGGTGGACAACGATCCTCAATGGACTTCAGGTGAGCGCCTTTTGAATACCTTTTCTTTATGTATTTTTGCGTCTCCCTTGGAGGCGTATCCTTTCCGACTGTGTCGCTGCGGAGTGCCAATTCTGGAAGGTTGCCGTGGCGGAGTTGAAAAAATTTGTATTGCTGTGTTTGCATCGATCTACCGCTGACGTGGCGGGTCTTTCCGTAACTTCTTTTTTTTTTCCAGCGTGGCGACAAAACCAACCCAAGCCGGTGTTTGCGCACGTCTCAGAGGACGAGGACGAGGAGAAGTAGGATGGCAGTATTTACGTACGCTGCTGTGTACTGTAATTGGGGGAAAGGGGTGCTAGTGTGAGGGAAGTAGTGTGAGTAAGTATTTTGGATGGTCCCTGCGCTGTTTTGAGATCGAACCTTATTTCCGGTCGCCTATAAAGACCCAATGGGTGGCTGCCGATTCCCCAAATCCAAAACTCCCCTCCCCCTCTGCAAACGTCACGCTGTGTGACAAAAATTGTCACGCGCCACTCATGAACGCGCCCGACACTCCTCAAGACGACGCGCCCACCGTCGGAATTGATGACAAACCAACACCGCCCGTCCTCATCACCGACGTACCAACCGACGACAATGGTACACGTGATAGACAGTCTATATTCAAATTCTCCCTTAGCTAACCCTAGTCACAAAAAAGATTTAATTCTCAACCACTCCCCCCTCAACTCTCTTCCGAACGGCCATGTCCTCACCGACGTACCAAACTCACTAGACGACAACGCTAGCACATCTCCAATGTCTACATCCCCCTCCGATCCAGGTTCGTACAATGCATCGTTTCCCTGTCTAGCGTCGCTCTTATCTGAGCAGTTTCTGTCCCCATCCAACAACCCGCTGCAACTCCACCTCCGCCCGTAGTACAGCCAGATGTTATCCAGGACGTGAAGATGGCAGAGACACCTGAGGCTATTGTGGAGGAGATGCTCATTTCCAACGCCGCTTCACCGGACGCCTCGATCCTCAACGGAGCTCCTAACGGAAACGGCAAGATCGTCGTTTCAGAGCCTCTAAACGCGGATGCAGATGGCGACGTGCACATGGAACAGCCGATACACGTCAATGGTCATGCAGAGACGAACGATGCCAAACTTTCCAACTCGTTCACCTCGTACCGTTCTCCTATCCACGTCGTCTCGCCTCATCCAATCGACGCCGATGTGGACGATGAGTCGAGGCCTCCCCCGGCGAAGAGAGCACGCAAGCTCTCCGACGCCGATCAAGCCTCCATCGCCAATGTGAGTCATCCGTTCGATCCCCAACTCTGCGTACTGATGCCTTGTTCGTAATCCTTCAAGACCGCCTCTCCACCTCCCGCCACTGGTTCTTCCATTCAACTAAACGAAGAGGCTGCCTCTAGTCCTGCTCCTGTACCGCCGATACACGTCGGTGCGGGTACCCTAAGTCTACACCAGCATCGGTTCTGTCTTTCGACCATACGCTCGTTGAAAAAGATGAAAGACTCGGGGGCGTTTCTCAATCCTGTTGACCCTGTCGCCTTGAACATTCCCCACTATCCGAGCATAATTAAGAATCCGATGGATTTTGGTACTATTGAGCGCAAGCTCATGTCCTCCAACCCTCAAAAGCCTGACATGAATAGCAATAACCCTCGCTATAATCATGCCGACGAGTTCATTGCGGATGTCCGTCTGGTGTTCACAAACTGCATGACGTTCAATGGCCCCGATCATGTCGTGACCCAAGCGGGCAAACACATTGAATCTGTTTTCGACAAGCAAATAAAGAACTTGCCACCGCCCCAAGTGGTATGTGAGTGTCGATGGTTTTCGTGGACCAAGAGCTGACTCTGTGTAGGTCAAACCACCCGTCAAAATTGCCACCCCTCCTCCTCCCCCACCTCTGGCACCCACCAAGAAAGCGAACCCCCCACCACCAGTCCCTGCTCGACGCGCATCCACTTCCGTCCCGGTGATTCGCCGCAACGAATTGGAGCAAGTAACTGCACGTCCAAAGAGAGAGATTCATCCCCCACCTCCAAAGGACTTACCTTATGCAGACGCACCAAAGAAACCACGGAAGATAAAGGTAGCCAAGGACGACGGTTCGATAGAGCAACTCAAGTTTTGTGCTAAGCTGTTGGCGGAGTTGCATCGAAAGCAGCATTGGGCCATCGCACACCCGTTTTACGAGCCGGTCGGTGAGTATCAGGTACCCAGCCTGCCGTGTCGTGCTTATCGGACTATTTCAGACGCAGTCAAACTG
The DNA here is from genome assembly GCA_038091735.1 of Leccinum pellstonianum. Classification (NCBI taxonomy): domain Eukaryota; kingdom Fungi; phylum Basidiomycota; class Agaricomycetes; order Boletales; family Boletaceae; genus Leccinum; species Leccinum pellstonianum. The sequence goes on from JBBPPA010000007.1 coordinate 35,035, forward strand.
GAGATCCCGACTTACCCCAAGATCATCAAAAAGCCGATGGACTTGTCCACCATGCGGAGGAAACTGGAGAATCACGAGTACCTGAATGCATCCAAGTTCTTTGATGACTTCAAATTGATGATTCGAAATTGTTTTACTTTTAACCCCGCTGGCACGCCTGTCAATCAGGCAGGCATCGAGTTGCAACGGCTTTTTGATGAGAAGTGGAAGAACTTGCCACCACTACGGGAGGCGAGCGAGGGCGAAGAGGAAGAAGAGGAAGACGAGTCGGAGGAGGAACGCAACCGTAGGTCCATCGTCGTGCAATACAACGATTTTTTTCTTATATGTCGTCTACAGGTAGAATTGCGTCAATGGAAGCTCAGATTGAGTCGATGCGGGGAAATTTGCTCGCACTGAAGAGCCAGCCGCAAAAGGAGAAGCAGAAGAAGAAGAAGAAGGAGCCCAAGGTTGCTGGCGCGACCTCGAAACCCGCGGCTGCTCGCAACGCCAAAGTCAGTAACGCCGCGAATGGTGCTGTCAAGCGGAAAGCAAAGAAGCAGATCGCGGAGGACGATACGTTATCGTTTGACCAGAAGAAAGACCTGAGCGAGGCGATAACAAAGCTTGATGGGCAGAAGCTGGAGAAAGTCATTCAAATCATCCACGAAGGCGTTCCCGAGATTCGTGACGTGGGTACCTTCACTTTGTCAAGGCTAGGCTTTGTCTGACTGACGTCTAGAGCACCGAGGAGATCGAGATTGAGATCGACCTTCTACCTGTACACGTGCTTACGAAGCTGTACAATTTCGTGTTGCGCCCCTTGCGGCAGCCTCCACCAAAGCGTAGTCGTGGAACTGGGAAAGGCACCGGTACTGGTGGCCTCAAGCGCAAAAGCATGGACGAGAATGTTGAGGCGGAGAAGATCCGGCAGCTTGAGGAGCGCATGAAATTATTCGACAATCCTTCAGGAAATGCAAACATGGGCGCTCCCACTCCCTTTCCTCGACACGATGATAGCGACCATTCTTCGGATTCGAGTTCTGACGCGAGCTCAGAGAGCGAAAGCGACTGAGGCTGTACGCTGTTGCATTTGGCATTTGGGTATTGGTGTTTCCACTCTTCCTTTGCGGTCAGTGGTGTGATCAGGACTTCTAGTACAGGGTGGTAATTGATCTCCCACTCTTTACCGTTCTACTGCGAGACGTCTTTACTCTTGATCTTTATAACTTTCTTTCTTTTTCGAACCACCTGCTTTCATTACCTTCTCCATAGCATCGCGTACATACATACAATCATCGAATTAAAGAACAACAGTGTAGTCAGCTAATTCTAGTCAACCAATTGTGTTCGGTCTAGAGCAAGTAGAGAGTCGAGAAGCATTTGTAGCGATAATCAACTGCCAGAGAGAAAGAAAACATAGATGGCAAGCAAGCAGCACAGAAAATCTAGTCGACAGCAGGAATGGAAATCACCTGCGTTTGGAGTTACTTCCTTGCTTCCACTGCTGCCAGCCCGATTTTACGGGTGCTACAGGTGGCGGTGGAAGTGGGGCACGCAACGAGGTTGGTGGGAGAGGCTGTGGTGAAGCGGGGTTTGATTCCCAACTTGGTCTCGCAGGAGGCAAAGCATTTGCGGGAGGACCATGAGATTCACGGCGACTGGAAGGGAGCGCGGGAGGTGGGGGTGCATTCGCGGGGGGAGGAGGCGGTGGTGGAGGTGCGGGAGAGAATGGGGGAGGGACAGGTTGACAACCACTAGGATCCAAAGAGGTCCATCCTCCGGTACGAAATACGGGCGCACTGGACACTTCCGAAGATCGCGAGGCCGGTGGTACAGGGGGGATAGGGTCGTCAGGGGGAGGTGGAGGAGGAGCTTGGGGTGGCAAAGGCGGAGTTGGGCTGACTGATGCCCAAGTCGAACGCCCAGGCACTGTTTCAAGAGGCTTGGGCGCCGTGGTGACTGCTGCCCAGCCGGCTTTTTTGAAACCCATCTTTCCTTCATTCGTGGGCCCGGAGTCGGTTTCAGAGGTAGAGATAGGAGCAGGGGCAGCAGTAGCAGGTTTTGCCATCTTGATGCCCTGAGCCTTGGCGAGCTTCCTTAGCTCTTTCTCTTCTCTCTTCCGCTCCTTTTCTTTGCGCTTATCGAGTTCATCTTGGTTGACCAAGCGAGCGTTGGCTTGCATATCTCTCAAGCGGGCCCTGTGGTGATGGGCATAGGAGTTGGTGTGTTCGTCATATTGAGCCACGTTTTGAAACTGCTTCTCGCAGAGAGTGCAATAAAACGGCTTGAGAGTGTCAGTAATTTCCGACCTGAGGGCCGCACGTTTAGCTACAGTGTCCTATCGGTCGTCATGAGAGCCCAGTCGGGAAAACAAAGACGTGATGGTATACTTCTCGAGCCCTGCGTTGGTCCTGAGTTTCTTTGCGCTGACGCTCAGAGTCCAACTCCCGCCTCTGAGAGACGGTTGTCTCGATCATGCGGACATCCTGGTTGATCTTTCCGAGGCCAGTCAAGTCATTCTTGATTTGGAAAGGAATGGGGTCGACTCGTCCTTGAAAACGGCCTCAACAGGTGGGCGGAGGGTAAAAGAGAGCAGGGCGTACCATCGCCTGATAACCCGAGTGGCTGTCCCTCGGTCCAACCGAGTTTCGCGAGCATTGCGAATCCCTTGTTTGTGCTCTTGATCTTGGTTTCAACGGTGATGACCTCTGGAGGGACCTGGTGGAGGTATTCGTCGTACTTGTTGGTGTCGGTGGCATCCTTTGGGGATGGGGAAGGTGTGCGAGAGACGAGAGAGACGTTGTCATCTTCGCTGTCATCTGTGTCTGACCTGCTGGATCGCTGGAGGAAAGTGAGGGGGAGGGAAGAGGGCAGTCTGGTGTGTTTTCAAGGACGCTTTGGGCAGAGTACCTTCAGAAGCGGGGATGCGCCCGGCTGTTGTTCTTGTTGTTCAACGCGCGCCATCGGAATTGCGTTCCAGCGAGCGACCGTTTCTACAGACATGATGCTTGTCCGAGTCGAACCGAATTGACACGTGACTGACGTCGCGTTCGCGTTAACCACCACCAAGTATGATGAACTCGGACGATTATTTCACGGACGATCTCGACTCGGGCATATTCAACCAACTCGACGTCATCGAAGCAGCGCACACCATCCACCCGAGAAAGTCGCTTCCCCCGCCGAAACCCGTCCCCGCCGTTCCCAAACCCCCTCAGGCTCTCGTCGCGAAACAACAAATTGGAAAAGAGGACTCGTACATGGATCTTTCGCTCGACCTTGACGACGTTGACCTACAGCGTCTCGACACCTTCATCGACGCTGCGTACAAGAGCCAGGCAGCCCCGGTCGCCGGTCCTAGCAATGCGAGCCGCCCCCTGTCCAAAGGTTCCTTCCAAACGACCCTCTTTGGAGGTATTCTCCCCCACAACGAGCCTAGCCCCGCGTCGCGTGGTCCGATGCAACGGTCCAAGTCAGACCGGCGTCATCCTTTTGGCCAGCAGGCACCCAAAACCAAACAGTGGGATCATACCGCGTTTGCAAAGTCTGGCTGGAGAAAGCCAAAGACAAAGGGTGACGAGGACGAACAGGAAGAGGAGAAAGCAGTCGTGTTTGAGCAGTTTCCTGCTCCGTTTGTCTCTGGTGCGTAAAAGTGCCACAGTCTTTCGCGTCTGGACTAACTGTGTTATAGTTGGGTGCGTGTCCTAGTTTCAGCTTTTTGGCGCTGAGATTGACATCGTTTCGTATGCGTGGTGGTCACGGACTGCAGACCGGCGAGTGTTTTCCTGTCGGACGCCTCGTAGTCGCGTATTGACCTCTTTGTAGCCCGTCCCCATGAAGCTCAAGGTGGACATGCTCGAGGCCAAGCACTGGATATATCCACTTAACCAGCCCAAACGAGATTACCAGTTCAACATTGTCAAGCATTGTCTATTCGACAACACGCTGGTGGCTCTTCCGACTGGTCTAGGAAAGACTTTTATTGCTGGTGTAGTGATGCTAAACTGCACGTTTTTGCATCCTGTTCCCCGTACCAGTCATAACACAGTTTTTTTAAGTTTACCGTTGGTTTCCCGAAGGAAAGGTGGTCTTCGTCGCACCGACAAAACCTTTGGTCGCTCAGCAGGTCGATGCTTGCCACCGGACATGTGGTATCCCGGGCAGAGATGCAGTGGAACTGACTGGAAATAACCCGCGTCCATACAGATCAAGAATGGTGCGTCCTCGCCTCGGTGCCCGGATAGAATGCTCGTTGACATTTCACAGTGGGCGGAGAAGCGTATCTTCTACATGACGCCTCAGACACTCATTAATGACCTCACAACCGACAACTGTGATCCACGTGATATTATCCTTCTGGTCATAGGTCAGTAACGTTTCATTAATTGACCGGATTTATGCTGCTGAATAGCGTGCAACGTAGACGAAGCACACAAAGGCAGTGGCGATTACGCATATGCGCAGGTTATTCGTTTTCTCATGGCAAAGAACCCGCATTTTCGGGTGCTTGCACTTACTGCAACCCCCGGAAGCACCCCCGAGGCAATCCAGGGAATTGTAGACTCTTTGCATATAAGTAAAATCGAAATCAGAGACGAAGGGAGTCTCGACCTGAGAGAATATATGCACAAGAAGGTTAGTTTCCATCAATGCTGTCGGAGACGCGTTTCATTAATGTAATTAATAACTTGGAATAGGAGGTCAAACAGCATATCATCAAAATGACCGAGGAAATTGTTCATTTTCAACAGCTTTTAAAGACTGTCATGGAGGTTAGTTGAAGCCACTCTGCCGAGCCAACAACTCTGACTATGCGCAGTCGATAGTAAAACCACTAGTTGCGAAAGGCGTTATGGAGCCACTGGACGTCATAAAGATGCATCCATTCCGTGCCACAGCTGCCATGCAGCGTATCGGAGCTCAGCGAAACAGTCCACACAAGTGGGCCATGGGCACCCTCTCCACGATATCATCCATGGCACGGGCTATGTCATATTTAGTATGGTTCTCTTGAACTTCATTGTGATGTGCGGCTTGATGCATACATGCAAACAGATGGAAGCCAGCGTCAGTATGTGTCTCCACTCTTTGCAAGAACTGGTTCGCGACAAGGACGAATCCGACCAGAAAAAGAAGAAGGCATCGAAACTCAAATCGGATCCCACGTTCCAAAAGCTCCTTGCCGACCTCGAGGCACGCCAGAAACGACCAGGTGGATTTGGGATGCATCCAAAGATGGAAACACTTAAAACACTTTTGGTGCAATACTTCGGCCAGAGAATCCCTGACGGAGATGAAGAAGAAGCAGAAATAAGCGGGACGCGGGCTATGGTATTCGTGACGTATCGAGAATGTGTGGACGAGATCGTCGAGGTCTTGAATCAGGAATCACCGCTGCTGAAAGTGACTCGTTTTGTTGGTCAAGGGACCGACAAACAGGGTAAGAAGGGTTTCGCTCAGAAAGAACAATTAGAGGTACGGTATAAGAGTCACGAAAATAAATGTCTTCATTGCACTCACTCCTTCTGGTAGGTGCTCAGAAAGTTCAGAGCGGGAGAGTTCAACGTTCTGGTGTCGACATCGATTGGGGAGGAGGGTCTCGATATTGGCGAGGTGGATATGATCGTGTGCTACGATGCTCAAAAGACGCCCATTCGAATGGTACGTTATCTCTCGCTGCTTCTGTTTCGGAGAAAGAGATAAACACCTTTCTATAGCTTCAGCGGGTAGGGCGAACTGGCCGCAAGCGCGATGGATATGTGCACGTTTTACTTGCAGAGATTCGCGAAGAGCTCAATTGGGACAAGGCGCACGATACGTACGGCGAACTGCAAAAGTGTATCGTTCGCGGAGACCAGCTTGAACTGTACGGTGATGTACCACGGCTACTCCCTGATCACTTGCGGCCGCAACTGCTGGAGAAACGGATGGAGATAGAGGAGTATGTCCGAGAGCCGACAGGGAAAAATAAAAGTTCGGTTGCGGCGGAAGACGGGCAGTCAGCCGCACAGGGAAAGAAGAGGAAACGGAATGATGAAATCGATAGGAACATGCCTGTTGGTGCAAGTCGTGGCTTCGTAAGCGTGGCAGATTTGGTAGTCAAAGGGAAGAAGGCGAAGAAAACCAAACTTGCCAAGTTCGACGACAAGCTCGCCGAAGATGACTCTACGGATATGGAGTTGGAGGGGAACATCCTTGATTTTCGCCGCACTGTTTCTACTCCCGCTACGGGTCAATCAAGGCCCAAGCACAAGAGCGCATTACCGAGATCACGAACAATGGTCCCGAGGAAGTGCAAGTCAACCGCGGCTAAAGACAAGGACTCATCAACAGACCGTCCGTCTCGGCGAGTCGATACACACGTGGAGACTCCTCAGAAGACGTCTTGTCCCAAGCAACTCACCTCAAAGCAGATCGCGCGCATGTCTCCCCGATACTCTTCACCTTCTCCCGAGCGTTCTCCCCGTATCCTAGGTCGAACCAAGTCCCTGAAATCGACTGGCAAGGATGTGATTGAAATTGCCTCGTCGTCTCCCTCCCTTTCAACTCCTGGACAATTTTCCGCTCCTACCGTGCATTCACTCGACCGTAAGGGCAAAGGACGAGCATCTGACCAGGACTGTGTACCTCCACCATCCCTAAGTGTTCCATCCGAAAGCGCTGAAAATCAGGATATTGCTTGGCTCGTGGACGAGGACGAGGACCCAGATATACAGATCTTCAGCTCTTCACCCGCTGTTCCAAAGACGAAGCACAACACTCCAGGCTTGAAGTACTTCATGGATGAAAGTGTTATGGAAGTGGATGACAGCATCGTCGAAGTAGTCAAGTCGAAGACTCTCCTGTCTCCGGAGACAATAAGGTTCCCTGCGAGTGAGAGGCCGCCTGCCACCCCTCCTCGCGTGACTCGACTGTCACCTGGTCCTACCCCAGATATTCCAGAGGGATCCTTTGCGGTACGTCCAGCAGGTAGGCGGCGAATCTTCCAGACTGGGACGTCGGACACTTCGGATGTGCAGTCACCTCCCGCACGCCGGCTGAGGCGTACCGATACGGAGATAATTACTCGGCAATCGACGCCTCCGCTACAGCCAAAGAAAATGGGACGTAGACCTCAGATTTCTATCCGGCACAATCCATGGATGGATGGCGAAGCCGCGCATTCAGGAGACGAGGAAAGCGAAGGATCCTCCCACTCGGAAGACGACGTGGAGAGCGAGTCCGACCGGCAGTTCCTGAAAGACATTCCCGATACGCAGATCTCGCCGTCTTATGACCAGTCTCTGGTTTACCAACAAAGCCTGTTTACGCAAGCACCAGGACTTCGTAACGGGCCAGGGTTTATGAGCAAGCCTGTTCGAGGGGGAGGCTTTGTGGGCGCGGGGGAGCATTCTCGAAGACGTCCCATGGTTTCGAGCTCACCGCAGCGTGAGGATTACGAGCCAGATGAATACGTGTTTGGGAGTTTTGTGGTGGCAGATGATGCAGACCTCTCGTTTGATTGATGGGACAGTTATACTGTACTAATGCCCTTGGCTTGTTAGTAGTGACGCGAGATGCACCTATGATTATCTTGATGGATGGATTCAAGGCATACACGGAAGTTGCCGAATTAGTGTCAGACTCCTTTTGATCTATGTCCCTCGAGCTCGCCTGCCAACGCTCATGCAAGTCGAAGCATTTCAGTTACTATCTCGCGGTGGGACGCGTTTCAACAAACAACGCTTCAAATCCGACGTACAGCTCTTCACAGTAAGTGGCCGACACAGTTAGTGGACTGGCATCATTTTTCTTACACCATCGTTTGCCACTGCCAGAACTCCGTCACGAAACATGACAAGGCTGTGAATGCACTCATAACACAGGACTCTAAGCTCCCACCCGAACTCGATTTCTTCAAATACGCCCAGGGAGGACCAGCAAAACGGAAGGCGGGAAACACCGACCCCACAAGTTCGAGTGCACCTCCCGAACCTGATGCGCGGAGCAAGAAACGAAAGGTGGATGATGAACCACAGGACCTCGACGACGACGATGACTTGGACGACGTGCCCGACGACGAATCCGACGGTGGTGCTTCGCGAGTGCGGGTTCGCGTGACAGCCAAAGGCTCCGACGTGCCACCGCCCATCGACGTCTTCGATGACTTGCTAGACCGGTACAAAATGCCACAACGCCTGTTGTCGAATCTCCAGGATAACCGTTTCAAGTACCCAACCGGCGTACAAACTCATGGGATACCGATTTTACTAGAGGTAAAGTCTGTGACCGACATGCGGTTGTGCCTCGCTCATTTTCTTTGTTCATAACCTCGGTAGCGCCGTGATCTCGCTGCGATATCTCCTACCGGGACAGGAAAGACGCTTTCCTATCTACTTCCAGTCATGTCATCGTTGCGAGCGCCGATATCAAGTTTGAAGGGAACGGAAGGGAACGGTGTGCGTGCCATCGTGCTTGCTCCGACTCGCGAGCTGGCACACCAGATATATAACGAGTGTTTGAAACTGGCTGTGGGTCGCAAGTGGCGAGTGGTGTTATTCAGTAAAGCCACAGCAAGCACCCTCCGGGACAAGAGCGTCAGAGATAAAGTTGGTATGTCAGCCGACCGGTTTTTGTGCCATCACATGTTGAAGATTACTAGACGTCGTGATTAGCACGCCTTTGCGTCTAGTTGCAGCGATTCAGGAGGGAAACATCGATCTGAACAAGTTCGTGATGGTGATTTTGCTGCAGACTCGTACTTGACCCAGATTCAGTGTTCGCCATCTCATCTTGGACGAAGCAGACCGCCTCTTGGATGCCGAGTTTCTGGCTCAAGTTCAAGAGGTGATCGGTGCCTGCACTCACCCTGATGTCCAGAAAGCCGTGTTCTCCGCAACGCTTCCCGCCGGAGTCGAGCAGCTGGCCATGGGAATCCTACGCAATCCAATACGTATTGTGGTTGGCCTCAAGTCAGTAAGAAGATGTCAATATATTTCGATGGTTCTGACGTCTCCGCTAGGGATACGCCGCTTCCGCTGATCAGCCAGTCTCTTACCTATGTTGCTGATGACGCGTCAAAGCTACCGAGCCTTCTGACGTATTTCGCTCAACCCTACAATCCACCATTACTCATTTTTACCTCTACGCAACCTCGTGCTACGTCATTAGCGGAAGAATTGACGCTCAACGGAATAACAAACGTTGATTGTTTGCACGCCGGTATGACCAAAAAAGAGCGGGATGATGTCGTAAGCCGTATGCGCCGGGGGGAAAGCTGGGTGATGGTGTGCACCGAGGTAATGGCACGAGGGATGGATTTCAAGGGGGTACGAGAGGTGATCAACTACGACTTTCCGACGAGCGTCCAAAGTTATATCCACCGAATTGGTAAGCGACGTGCGGCAACTCCGGAGAGAGATGAGCGCTAATATCTCCTAGGACGTACCGGGCGCGCAGGACGAGATGGCAAGGCGGTGACATACTTTACGGATGAAGACGCCCCATATTTAAAATCGTACGTTAATTCGGTGCCACTACACAGGAGGTGAGCTAAGGATTAAATCCGAGGATTGCGAACGTTGTGTCGCAGTCAGGCTCGACTGTGCCGGAATGGATTCTCAAACTGCCAAAGCCGTCCAAATTGAAGAGAAAGCAGATGGGGAAAGTAAAGCGGGCGGATACGGTGAACGCGGCGCGGAAGATTGGTCGAGATGATGCGATCAAGAAGAGGCGAGTCTAAATCCCTGGTTGATCTGCGATCGTCTGCGACTAATATATTGTAGGGAAATGATCGCTGGCTCGAAGAGACGGAAGGCGAAAGAAGTGGGGATGTTGGTGGATGTGGGTAGGGGCAATAAACTTGACGACTAATCGCCATGCCATCTCCTTTGTCTGTTGCTAATGTAAAAGTGTAGCAAGACAAGGTTGCGCGCTCCACGGAAACTGCTGATATTTAGACGCTGAGGGCAAGGGGGTTATCAGGGACGGACGGAAGTTGCTGTGAAGAGTGAAATCGCATAGGGTGAAAGGTTTCCTTTTTTGGCTGCCTCGATGCAGATCCGAATCCCGATTTGGACGAGGAAACCGCGTTGAAAAAATGAGGCTGCCTCGATGTGACGACGTGAAGAGCTGCAATCGATCCCCCGTCTGGTTGCCCGTTCCGCGTCTGTACTCAAAAAGGGGTCAGCTGAACAATGCATCAACACAATCCAGCTTCGAGTCACTGCGACAACTTCTTCGCTTCCACACTTCTCTTCGCCATCCTCGTCGATATCTAGCATCTCTCCATTGTACACGATGCCACCACTTCGCCATGTCCGCAAGTCTTGCAGAATATCGATCAAGTCGCTGCTGAGCGGTGCGTGTTGATCCCACCCTTGTATCGACTCTGTTCTTACTGACTTTCCTCTTTTGGACAGACTGTCAAGTACTCCCCGACCCGCTCGAGTTGTTGCACGGTGGCCCCGATGTCGCGATCACCGCTCATCACGCTCCATCATCCCCGTCCGCGTCGACCACGACCTCGTCCAACTCCCCACCATTCGTGCTCACTCATCTCCCCTTCACTCCCGGTTCCTCACATACCCGTAATCGCAAGGAAGGCCACATCCCCCGCCCTCCCAATGCCTTCATGGTCTTCCGTTCCTGGCTCTGGAACAAGGACAACCTCAAGAGCATCGAGAAAGACAACCGCAATGTCTCTCGCATCGCCGGCCGCTACTGGAACGAGCTTTCCGAGGCCGAGCGTGCCCCCTTCCGTTCCATGGCCGAAGAGGCCAAGGCGCGCCACGCCCAGCTCTATCCCGAGTACAAATATGCTCCTGGTTCGCAGAAGAAGCCCAAGGTCGTCGTCCAGCGTCGTTCCCAACGCACTGCCGACACCGAGACTGAAAAGTGCAAAAAACTGGCCGATCTCTTGCTGGGCGGCGTCACCGGCCGCGAATTGGCCAAGTATCTGGATGACGAGCCCATCAAGGTCAAGCTCGAGCTCGAGATTACTTCCGAGTCGACTCCCTCTGGCTCTCACTCTCGGAAGGCCCCAAAGAGAATTACAGCAGACTCTTCTCTTCCACAACGGAGGTCTAGAAAGCAGAGGAAGATCGTTCACTCACCCCTGATCTCCACTCCTCCTTTTCAGCCTGAACCCTCCCTCCCTTGTCTTCCCGTCTGTGAATACGCGTTCGACATCACTCCCACGCCCACTCCGGCACCGTCGATGCATACCCCAGAGCTGGTGTACCCCCCAGATGATGCGGATGAGTTTGTCCCTACTGACGCTATCCCCTATCTCTCTCTCGATAGTTGTGACGGTATGGTGAGTGATGCAGCGTTTTTGTTGTTGCAACGCCTGTGCTCATGACGCGCTGTAGACGATCAAGATCGAGGAAGACGATAATCTCTCTTTCGTTCCTTCTCACATGCAGCCCGCCGTAAACACCGTCTTTGCTGGCATCAAGCCCGAATCGATCTCGTTTGCCGATTCGTGCGTACTCGGTGCCTACACTGCTCACCCCGGGTCCGAGTTTTCTCCCATCCCGTTTGGCAACTTTGACGTCTCGATGTACGATGGGCTCGTTCCTCTGGGCTCACCCGTGTTCACCAACCCGTTCGAAACACCGTCTGCAGAGCATGGAGCGCTGCTCGGCACCTTGGATCAGTTATTCGGGCAATCCATTTCACCACTTACTCTCCGTGGAGAATGGTAAATCTCATACTTCTTTCTTTTTCCTTCATGGTTTCACATGCATGTACGAACAACTTCACGGTCTCGAAATCCTACATACCTTGCCTTTTCAACACTCCATATACCTCCATCGTCTCTCTCTTTCTCGGACAGAATTGATCCCCTGTAACTATAACTAGTACCCCCCACCTCATCACTTCACGCACGTACCAAAACAAAAAAGCATGTACACGATACAGGCAATCACTTGTACATGTAAAATCTACTACGATGTTCGTTTCGCCTTTTTTGAACCTTCCTTGCCATCCCCCTGGCTGCGCTTCACTGCAGTGGACTGAACGAGATCCTCGATCGACAACCGACCCGACCTCTGTTCCTCCTTGAGCCAGCCTACGCACGCGTCCTTGTCGCCTTTAGGGTTTTCGAGCTGCCATTCGACAACCTTGGCGAGCACGATGGCCGTCCAGGGTCCCGGTTTATTACCGCCGAGCGTAGACACGACCTCGTTCCCCTGCCAAACGTGTGAGTGTGCGAGGAGGATGGCAAACGGGACTCTCGTCGTCGTCTTACGTTGAGCAACGGCCTGGCGTCCACCGACGTGTCTAGACCGAGCTGTTCGACACGGCTCACGAACGCGTTATACCGTCGGATGCACGCGTCCGCTGCCTCGCCTGCGACAGTGTGTGATCAAGATATCGGTTTCTGATCAGCGAGTGACAAAAGTGCCGTACCGTATCCAAGTGGAACCAACTCGCACACCAATGCGAACAATAGAGACGACGACCAGTGCGCGCCGGAAGTCGGTTTGTGTACCTTGTTGTGTCTGAGTAGCAGTCCTGTGGTGCGAGTCGGTCTGTGGGTCGTATACGTCGCGTCAAGCAGGGAAAATCAACGCACCAATAGCGACGCGCTCCGAGGGCGTCGTGAACCGGGCGTCCGTCAGCGAAAGACCCTGGAAAAGTGCAGCAGCGTCAAAGAGCGCGGGTACGCCATCGAGGTAGTAATTCTTGTTCCCGAGTTTCAGACCTTCTCGGACGACGGCTTCGACGAGCGGATGTACCCTTTGTTTGTGGTCCTTGTACGTGATGCCAGAAAAGGAGTAAAGACTGGCTGCGAGGAACAATCGCGCCTTCGTTCCTCGGTCGGTCGCAGCGACGAGCGTTGGATGGGGGCGCGTGGTGAACTTGCGTGGTTCGGATGATGGAGGGGAAAGGAGGTCGTTGAGGATGGTGCATGCTGTGAGGGAAAGCTGTATCGGAGCGACGGGGCCAGAAGCGATATCCATGATCGCAGCGGGCACGTGGAAGACACAGTGATACAAGGAAAGGTTGTGGATGATCTGCATGGCGCGCAGTGGTTCGGCACCTTGTTCGGCTATGAACTTGTCTGCTCGAACACGAGATGGCAGAGACGAACCTTTGATCATTTTGTCGAGCTCCTCGCCAATACGCTCGCGGCTAATCTTGGAAGAGAGTGCTTCCTTCAAGGGGAACGAATGATCAAGGGCTCCGCGGGTCAGAAAATACGTTGATGATTACCTGGATGCCATGGTCACGAGCCGCGTCTTGAAGTTCAGGCGTCATCTCGAACCCGAAGCGGCTAGCAAACCTGACACATCGAACGACTCGCAGAGGGTCGTCGCGAAATGTCTGCAGTGGAGGTAGAGGCGTGCGTATGATGCCCTTGCGTAGATCATCCAATCCCTAGGACTTGTCAGCGCGTCGCGTAAATAGGGGTACGCCAATGGACGATTGCCTTCTCCGTAAAGTCCTCGACTGCACGCGTATGGACGTTGTAGAAAAGTGTATTGATCGTGATGTCCCGTCGCAGGGCGTCTTGTAAGGGAGAGCCAAATTTCTGCAGAGACGACGGTCGGCCCACGACATCGACAAATTATTTAGCGACGTACGACTTGGGTTGGGATCCGACTGTGTTCAGAGTATTCTTCGTCCCTCAAGTTGACGAAATCGAGGTCGATGTCAAAGAGCGTGGTCCTCGCCGTCTCGAGATGTTTGGACTGATCCGGGTTGCTCTCGATCTTGGTGACCTTGTGGACGGGCAGATGCTTTCGTTCAGACAAGAACGCGAGGAACTTTTCAGCAAAGGGCACGCCCATCATGTCCGAGAGACAGATGTCCACGTCGTTGCATTCATCATCGAGCAACTATAGTACGACATGAGAGAAAAACGTCCGAAAGAGGTCGACTATTGACCTTGTCGCGGACCCAACCCCCGTTGATCCTGCACGCGGTCACGATGCCGTCCTCGACTGCGAGATGCCGGGTGAACTCGTCGAGGAGAGAACACAGCCTGTCCTCTGCGTCGGACAATACGATCTCGGCTTTGATACGGGGTGCGATGCGCGTCGTCATCGCTCTGATAAACCGTCGTCGCCAACCCGACACGACGAGCGGGAGGAGCATGCAATTCGAGCGGAGATCAAACGCACCCCAAATGTGGATGGTTGTTGCCCTCCCTTGCCGGTGCTCCACACCGACTTGACTTGTCGAGCGCTGCAGGACCCGGACCGACGTGACGACCTAATCATCATTTTCTCTCACTAGTACACCATGGGTCGCGTATTATTGAAGGTCACTTGTCTCGCTCTCCTTGTTCGTACAGTACATCTGACTCGCGCTATAGGTTATCATCCTTGGCGACAGCGGGTAGGTGGCGCAGCGCGAGTTGGGCATGCGGGGGCTGAACGGACTATGCAGCGTCGGCAAGACTTCGCTCATGAACCAATATGTGAACAAGCGGTTTAGCAACCAGTACAAGGCCACCATCGGTGCCGACTTGTATGTAGTAGAGGTGCATGTGCCTTGGTGGCAACCTGGCTCACTGAGCGTTCGTCTAGCCTCACCAAGGAAGTCATGGTTGACGACCGTCTTGTGACGATGCAGGCATGCCACGCTCTTTCCATTCCGGAACTTGAGTGCTGACGCACGTTGCCAGCTTTGGGATACGGCCGGCCAAGAGCGCTTCCAGTCTCTCGGCGTGGCCTACTATAGAGGAGCAGACTGCTGTGTGCTGGTATATGACGTGAACAGTGCAAAGTCGTTCGAGACGTTGGACAGTTGGCGCGACGAGTTTCTCATCCAAGCGAGCCCACACGACCCAGAGCACTTTCCGTTTGTCGTTCTGGGCAACAAGATTGATGTGGAGGAAAGCAAACGACAGGTGGGGACGGTACCTGATTGTGTATCGAGTGTACTTCTAGACACTGCCGCAGGTTACGCAGAAGCGAGCGATGACGTGGTGTCAGTCCAAGGGAAATATCCCTTATTTCGAGACTTCTGCCAAGGAGGCCATCAATGTCGAGCAGGCTTTTCAAACGGTATCGAAGAATGCTCTGCAACAAGAAGCAGAGGAACAGATGTAGGTTTTGGCTTGCGTGTCTGTTGCCCTGACTGAAATGTTGGACAGGTATGTGGATTATCCTGACCCAATCCAAATCGATCGGGAGAGCACACAGAATTATGGGTGTAATTGTTGATGACCATTTTGTGATTTCTGTGTCATGTTTGCGACGAGTGCCGTCGCGTGTTACCCGTTTGTTACTCTGTTGAGTGTTAATTTTACTGTCATGTTCGACCGAGGTATCTTATGTTAGTGGGCATGCTGACGATCAAGATAAAGGTACGACGACATGACATGCTAAGTAGATAGGGGTGGTGAAGTATACGTGCCAACACCTCTCACAACTTGAATTCCGTCTTCGGGAACTTGACCTTGGCCGAGGCCGCGTCATCTACGAACCAGTACACTTGACCAGGGTAAGCGGGCTTTACGAGGGACGCGGGGAGCCCGAGCTCTGGCTGGTCGATTATCATTGACAGCATGTCGACTTTGCCCTCGCCGGTAGCGACGAAGGCGACGCGAACAGCGTGGTTGAGGACGGGCAATGTGAGGGTGATGCGCTTCGGGGGAGGCTTTGGGGAGTCATCAAGGTAGGCGACCCATCTGTCATGCTCCATGAGGAGCGCGTGGCCTGGGAAGAGGGAGCAGGTGTGACCATCTGGGCCTACACCGAGGAGGATGAGATCAAAGATGGGGAAGCGAGCCGAGTCCTTTTGGGCAAACTCGCGGATGAGCTCGTGCTCGTAGGCGTCCGAGAGTTCCTCGAGATCGTCGAGCAGACTGGTGTCGAGCGTGTGAATGTTGGCTTCGGGGATGGGAACGTGCTTGAAGAGCTCGTTTGTGCAGAGACCATGATTGGAATCGGGGTCATCTAGGGGCACGACGCGTTCATCAGCGTAAAAGACCTGCCTGTGGGGAGTGAGTGAGCGTGTGTGAGAGGAGGGGAAGAGAGAGAGAGGGGGTCACCATTTGTCCCACTTTGCGTTAGGATTGCCGATAAGGGCTTTGAGTTGTTTTGGGAGAGAACCGCCTGAGAGTGCGATAGTGAATCTTCCCTTCTTCTCGATCGATTCTTTCTGCGCTTTGAGCACGAACTCGGCGAGTGCGCCGGTGAGATCGGCGGGGGAGTACACGATTGGCTCTCTCGGTGGTTGATGCATAGTACCCGACATACTTGGAGATAATTATTATTAATATTTATATGGCTGACGTCATTTACCAAACATACACATACACGGGAATAGACTCAGCACCAGCGCGTCCAACAAAAACACCGCCAAATGTCGATTGCACGCCTCGTCGCTCAGCACGTCCACCGCACCAGACACCGCACCCGCAGTCACCACACTCCGCGCTAACCTCGGTACGCCCTCCGCGAGTCTCTGTACCAGCTCTGTGCGGATCGCGACTTGCTCCTCCGCACTCGGCTCGGCCGCCGCTGTGGCAGGGTATCCATTCGGAAACAGCGTCCGTTTCGAAACCCGCACGACATGCAGCATACACGATGCAGACAGCATGTGAGTATACAATAAATAGCACAACAGCCTGCAATCGCAGCGTCAGATACACCCAAAAAGGCCACGGCGACCGAGCTCACTTGTTCATGAACGTCTGGAAACCGCAGCATAGCACAGAAAAAAGGTTGAAAAGAGCGGCAGCGGCGAGTCGCTCCCGGGCACAGAGCACTTCCGACATCATCCCCAGTGGACCACGCGTGAGATCCGGGTACGAGGTCGCATATTCGATCTCGGGGGTGTTTGCTCCAAAGGACGTAGCAGATGAGGTGGAAGATCTAGGTGCAGGCGAATCGTATCCAGAGCTGGGCAGAGGCGTCGTTCGGACAGGACGAGTTTGCGTTTGGTTGACGATCGGTAGTATATATACGATTTGCTTGTACGCGTGGATGAGTGCGATGCACGTTCCGGACAATCTCTGGATTGCCGAGAGCAGGACTACGACCACACTCGACTTGGAAATGCGACCAGATGGAGAGACGGATGGCTAGTGCGAGGTTAGGAACAATTTCAGCTAGGACACGGACGTACGCACCTGCTCTGATACACCAGAAGGGCCGAGCATGTCCAACATCATCTTCTGGAGGAACCAAGGCTGCGTTATGTGAGGGATGACGTCCTTGACCATGACCTTGAGCATGACTTCCCTGACGATAAATCTTTCTGCCTCTGGCGCGTAGTCCTCCGCGGGGAGGCATTCTCTTAGGATGTGGTCGAAAACTTGCCGAAAATATTCTTCGTCAATCGTTCCATCGGAAGAGATCGCCATGTGCGGTTGCAGTTGGTGAAAGAGCTGTGGCAGCGACAGCGCGCCTCCGGTCGCGTAAGAAGTCGAGGCCTTGGAAACAGCCTGGCGGTAGTCCCTGTAATGCTGGGTGACGAGGGACGGAAGGTCGGAAAAGACGAGGAGCGAGAGGTCTGCGTCGAGCACGCGCTGTTCTAGGGAACGAACGACGTGCGTCACGATTGTTGCAATCTGGGGAAGAAACTCTTTGTCATACCTAGTGAGCTTGGCCCACCAGGTGTTTACAAAGGCTCGGAGGGCGAGAGCGATCAGGTCATACACTTCGTCGTTGAGTTCGGGTGGGCAGTCGGGGGAGAGGAAGAGCGGGGGTAAATCGGATCCGGGTTGGATGTGAGGGAAGAGAAGACGTCTCGCGAGACTCGCCGGCTGCTGCTGGAACACGCTGTGGGAGACGGACGACGCTGCCGAGCGCGTTGAGCGAACGTGCATATTGGCGGTGCGTTATTTGCGGCGGCCGTATAAAACCGAGGTTAGTCTAAATTCAATACCCAGCACACTCTCATGATGTCTCTCTCACAACTCCACCAAGCACCTACACGGTTAGCCAGGCTTTCCCGACCTGCATGGCGGCATTTCTCTACAACGACGCCCACAGCCATCGATGTACGCTTCTCTGACTCGCTCATTTGGCATGACTTCATTTTCCACCGCAGCCCTCGAAGCTCACCGTGGTGCGCACGACGAGTCCACGCGAGCTGCCTCCTTCTTCAAAACTGCTTTTTGGCCGGACCTTTGTAGGTCACTATTGTCTTACCTTTTGCGGTGTACTCAGTCTTTCTGCAGTCGGATCATATGCTCAGTATTCCGTGGGATGAAAAAACCGGATGGGGTCCGCCTTCTATCAAGCCTTGTGAGCGATGCGGTTATGTGTTGCATCCGTCCTTCTTGACATGCCATAGTTTCCGATCTCAATATCACTCCCGCGGCGACCGTTCTGCACTATGCACAATCGCTTTTCGAGGGCATGAAGGCTTACAGGCACGCGGACGGCACGGTGACCATGTTCCGACCGGATATGAACATGGAACGGATGAACACCAGTGCGCAACGCCTGGCACTGCCCGTCGGTTTATTCCGTGCATTGGCTTCTTACGCTGATAAGATTTGCTTTAGACTTTCAACGGCAATGCCCTCATGGAATGCATCAAGCGATTGATTTCATTAGATCGTGATTGGATACCCAAGGAACCAGGTCACAGTCTCTACATCCGGCCTACCATGAGTCAGTCGACCACTTCCTGCCATGTATTTACTAACGAGCTTTGCTTCAAGTCGGTACCAATGGAACTCTGGGAGTTCAACCACCGTCGGAAGCCCTCCTGTTCGTGATCTGCAGTCCTGCGGGTCCTTATTACCCCCATGGATTCAAACCCGTGGCCTTGTATGGCACTACTGACGATGAATACATTCGTGCTGCACCTGGAGGTCCGTTCTTGACTTGGTTGATAGTCGGTGGCTGATTGGGGGTATAGGCACTGGTGCTTTCAAGCTGGCAGCCAACTACGCTCCTGGTGTCGTTGCTCAGAAAACTGCTGCGAAAGCAGGCTATGTCCAGAATCTCTGGCTCCACGGACCGGAGCACTGGTTAACGGAGGTCGGTACGATGAATTTGTTCGTCGTGTTCAAAGGCGAGGACGGTGGTAAGTGAACACGTCTTATAACTGAGCGTTGCACTGACACTTGTTTTGTAGTGACTGAACTCGTGACGCCTCCCCTCCATGGCATGATCCTGCCTGGTGTGACTCGTGACTCGGTGCTTGCTCTCGCACGCAGTCACGCTTCGGGGATCAAGCGTCTCGAGGGGCTCCCGGACCAACTCAGAATCTCTGAGCGACCTGTGAACATGGGGGAGATTATTGCTGCGGGCAAGGCTGGACGTCTCGTCGAGCTATTTGGTACGGGGACTGCTGCTGTTGTGACGACAGTGGAGAAGATTGGATACCTGGGTAGTGATGTGATGATTCCCACTGGTGAGGATGGGATGGGACCTGTCTCGCGACCGCTCTGGAAAGAACTCGTTGGTATTCAAACAGGCGAGATTGCGAGCGAGTGGAATTGCTTAGTCATCTAGAGGGTGTATTTTGGTACTAGTTTTGAAATTTGGATCTACTCGAGTTCCAGCGATGCTCTTCGACCCAGCGACTTCATCACATCTCAAGCCTTGGCTAGTTCGCACTCTCGGTCCAATGTAATTTATTACTACTACTACTACTCATTCACCCGCTCACAATTCAACACAGATGCGACGCAGAACCAACAGCCCTCGCCGAATATGTCCTCGCCCTCCTCAAGCACAACCTCCCCGAGCCAGAAATGCGCAAGGAACTCACAGCACAGCTCGAAGAATTTCTCGAGAAAGGTATGCGCCCATTCAATACCTTTTCACCGCTCACCTGTTTCAGAGGGCCCTTCATTTATAGATACATTATTCACCGTCCTAAGAACAAAGTCCTATCTTCCGTATACCACCTCTTCACCCCCACATCAGTCCTCCTCGTCCACTGACGCCGGCATCCCAATACCTCTCGACAGCTTGCTATCCAATTCCGAACGCGCCCAAAAACGCACTCACCCCGACGACGACCGTGACGCGCTCCACCCCGCAAAAGGCCCCCGGTTGACCGTCGACGGTCAGTTTTCGCGCTACGCAACCGGACAGGACTCTCGTTCGACTGGCCAGTGGGCTCCCAGGAACGACCGGCAAGGTCCGACCAATGGAGTAGCTCCACCCGTGAACGGACAGCGCATTCAGACGTATCAACCACCAGATCAACGGAGAGGCATCTGTCGAGATTACCACAGTGCGTTCTCCTTGTCTTGATCCATATCGTCTCTCATTCCTTCACAGACAATGGCTACTGTGCCAGGGGTGCCCTCTGCAAGTATAGCCACGGTGACGACGCCTTCGTTCCCTCCCAGCTCTTTGGGCTGGGCGCACCCGGACCTCAAATGCCCTTCCTGCCCATGTTTGCTCCCGGGGCGATGCCTTTTGGTATGGTTCCTCCTGGTGTTGCCTACGATCCCCACGAAGCACGTATGGATATGCGACCCGGTGGCAACGTCATGAACATCAACGGTCGAGCACCTCCCATTCGTCCTCCTATCATCCGCCGCGCCAAGGAAGACACTTCGCAGTCCGGACGCACTTCAGGAGAGCTCCCTGTCATTCAAGATCTGACCCCCCAAGTTCCCGACGACCCCACCGCCACTGCGTCCAAGCCGCCGCCGCTACTACTACCACCACCACCACCGCCACCACAGGACGGCGCGGCGTGGATGCACAATCCAGTACCACTTCCGCAAGTACAAGCCATGGAGATTGACTTGCCTGTCATGCCACAACATCCCCCCGTTACATCAGGAGGTGCTCGCGGTGGATTTAGAGGCGGTGGAAGAGGGACGTTTGCTGGTGATGCACAGTCGTTCCGTCCAGAGCGTCGGAACGACAAAACGCTCGTCGTCGAGAAGATTCCGGAGGACAAGCTCTCCCTCGATGCTGTAAACAGTTGGTTTAAGCGCTTCGGCACGGTCACAAATGTCGCGATTGATGTTCGCACCGCAAAAGCGCTGGTCAGTTTTGCGGAGCACACCGAAGCCCACGCTGCATGGAAGTCGGAGGACGCCGTCTTTGGCAACCGCTTTGTCAAGGTGTTTTGGCATAGACCGATGGAAGGTCATGGTCAGAAGGGGACCCGCATGTTGGCTGCGTCTGCGCCGTTGGTTGCAAATATCACTGCGCGGAACGTCATGCCAGCCACAACTACAGCAACAACAGGACCCCCAATTCCAGCCCCTGTTCGTAAGCCAGTAGCCGTGGCTTCTAACACCGCTGTTGAACTTGCTGCGAAACAAAAACTATTGGAGGAACAAATAGCAGAACAGAAGTCTCTGATGGCATCTTTAGCAACGGCTTCTGGGGAAGAAAAGAAAACGATCATGGCCCGTCTAAGGAAACTTGGTGAAGAGATGAAACCATCTTCGTCCCCAGGTTCAATATCTGGTGAAGCGTCGTCGCATTCTACGTCTACAACCCAACGACCCGCAAGCTCCGTGGAACATCCTGTGCAGCACCACAAGGAAAGAGAAAGGCTCGACAAGGAGCTAGATCTCCACGCCGTGAGGGATAACGAATCCACCGCAGATCTGCAAGCCAAGCTTGCGAAACTCAAAGAAGAGGTGCGTGTGCGCGTTTATACTTGATGGACGTAAGCGCTTACAGGGTCGCAAGGCTGCAAGTTTGGGGATTCCCGAAGGTGGTGATCATTCTTACGGTGGAGGATCGTATCGTCCTTACAGGGGGCGGGGGCGTGGAGCGCGCGGCACATTCTTCCGGGGAGCCGGGAGAGGTGCTCCACGCGGTAGCATGAAGCTTGACAACAGACCCAAAAAATTACTCATCAAGGGGGTTCGGGAGGACGCTATTCCGACCCTGCGGGAGTGGTATGAGGTGCGAATGCTCTTTTGACCGTCATGACGACAACGTATTAAGTACTTTTCTACTCCAGGCTCCAGGTCAACTCGATTCGGTGGACTCTGTGGGCAGCGACGAGGTGCTCGTTGGTTTCCGGACAAGAGCCGCTGCCGAGCAAGTTCGTGGTTCTTTCGCAGACTGTTCCGCTTTTGGAGTACTGACGAGCTATCTAGGCACTCGCCAAGGGAAGTGATATACCGTCTGTAGGCGTGGTGCAAATATCTTGGCATGCGACTCAACAGTCGTTCCCGAGCTCTCAGACGCTCGCCGCTTCGACTTCTCAACCCAATGTAGCAGAGAACGGATCTGAAGTTGCACATCCACCCTCTTCGCCGATCCTGCAAGAACGTTCGTCTGCGCTTACGCTTCGCCAGGAAGAAGAGATCATTGCGAGCGGCTGGGGCGACGGCGGGGAGGAGGATGACATGGGGTTCCGATGACGGCCGGAATGCGATGTTTGGTTCTCTCTTTAGTTTCCCCCCCCCCTTCTTTATTTTTTTGTACTTCTCGCATCTCGGGGTTGGTGCAACAACAGTCCAAGGAATTACGCTGGTCAGCTGCATCATGCGCGCGTCGACGTGAAATATCCAAGTGAAATAGTCCATAGTCTAATGACAAGCGTGACGTATAGAGCGGGGTCCGTGAGTCCGTGGTCTAGACTAATGAGATATACAACAGTACAGCGTTAGACTGGAGATTTTACAGCAAAGTTTACATTGTATGCTACAGATCAAAACATTGTCCGTTTCGTTTCGTTTCGGGAGAATTCATCACGTCATTGCATAAAGTGTCCTACGCTGCAGGCAACGACCTAAACGTCACGGGTACCCGTTGGGTACACCCAATGGGTGCCGAGATGACCCTTCGAATGTCGTCTGGATCAATCCTCGGGGGGCTCAGGGCCACACCCGGGAAGAACGAGACCGGCGACTCGCACAAGGGCTCGCCTGAAAGGAGGAAGTTCGCGCCCTGTTCGACCGACTGGTGCGCGGCGTGGAAGTGTAAGTGGAGTTGGAAAGGCGCGGCGGCACGAGCCTGAACCGGAGACCGCCGCACACCACCACCGCCCCTAGTCGAGGAGGAGGGAACGGGAAATGGAAACGAAGGCCCGGACGCATCGATACCCCGTTCGTGCACCTTGATGGTGGTGATACCCCGCGCTGGCTCGGACGCTTCGGCAGCGGTGGCAGCAGGAACGGTAGAGGCGGGAGCGGGAGCAGCACCATCATCAAAGGGACGGGGGAGTGAGAGGTTGGACAGGGTCGACAAGCTGCCGGCGGTCGATGGGGTCGATGGGGTCGTCGCCGTCGACGCCAGCGCGACTTGTTCGAAAGAGCTTGCCGAGTTCTGTCTGCGTCCTCCTCGACGGCGAGGAGCCCCCTCTACGTCGTCTGCTGTGGGCGAATAGCTGCTCTGCAATATACGCGGGCCATATTCGTCGAGATTTGGGAGAGGGTGGTATCGTCGGACCCTGGAACGGGACAAGTTAGAGTCGGTGACCATCGGGGCGTAATGGACCGCCGTGAGGGTCTCCTCTTCTAGTTCTCGTCTGGGAGACATGATGAGGAGTGGAGGGAATTCTCTGTCCCGTTGTGGCATGAGCAGACGGGGACGTATCCGTCGCCTAAACGATGAACTGCTAGCTTCCGCAACGTCCGGGGGCGAACGGGAATCCCGAGGAAGATCCAAGTGGTCTGCGTGCGGTGAAAGACGCGTGATTTTTCGTTTGCGTGACTCGGTGGCCTCGGGCCTGCCAGTGGGTAACTGGGAGCTGGGAAGCCTGTCCCTACGTTGCAAAGGTGCCAGCCCGTGATCATCATCCATATGAATATCTCCCTCCTCCCCTGAAGGGTCCGAGGGCCCGGAGAATTGAGAAGGAGCGTTCGAACCAGCGAATGGATGGCCAGAAAGATAGGAGGAGGAGCTCGTTTGGACAGGTTGCATATGGGAATCAGATACACCCTCCTCGTCGATCTCCATCTCGGACCTAGATTCTGGACTTTTCTAGAGAATGCCAGAGGGGGAGGGGATTCTTTGAGGACGGACGGCACTATGTCAATAGCAGGATGAAACAGACTCACGGGACCATCGAGATCCATTGAAATGATCGTATACCGACGAACAAAAAAAAAAAAAGGTTTTGGCTGCGAAAGAGAAGTGGGGTTTTTTGATGGTCAATGGATGGCGGTACTGGTCCCTTTTATGAACCAAAAGATGAAGACTCCTCGGGTAGTCGCTACCCCTGCCAGGAAGTTTTATAATGGCGTTCTCATCGTCTGCGAGACAAAAAAAACAATGGAGTGTAGAGAAGGAAGCAAATCGAGATTCAAGAAGGAAGCAACAATTCACGATTCATGGACCCACAGGGACCTACACCGCAACCCGAATACAATAGGACGCTATCAGTTTCGTTTCATTATTTGCAGGGCGAAGGGAAAATGACACGTCGTTGTCGCAATTGGCAGCCCCAAGCAAGCCCTTTGTTCTCTCTCAAGAACGTGGAAACTCAGCGACGGATGACGTTATGCCATAACAACTTAGGTTCAGTGATCGCACTGCCGCCTCAGTCCTTAGGCCTTATGTATGATCTCAAAGTCCGTGATCGCGCAAACTTACGTTGAAGCCAAGTTAGAACACCTTGCGCCTTGCCTTGCGCCATATCATGATGTGATTGTTCCCAAGGAGTTGAGGTCATGCAGCCATGCCAATTGCGCAACAAAAGAATCTCTGCTGGTAAGCACTCGCATTGACAACTCGCGAGAACGGTTATCTAGATACTCTCCTCACGGCACCGTTGGCAGACGGAAAGTTCCGTGTGTGGTGTTACCAAGGTTCCGGGCCCGGGCCTCAAGACAAGCTACTCTCACCCCTCAGACCGCCACTGATGACAGCCCAGCCGCACGAGCTCTCTTCACTGACCCTTTCCCGTGCGACGCCAGCGCAAGTCCTCGAGTTCCGCAGGAGGAATTGTTCCCACTGGGCAGACACGCTTACCCAGGACCAATACCTGGAGCGCTACAATCAGATGGATGCTATGGAACATGCCGCCAACGAGAAGATGTCGACTTGGTAGCCATCTTGTCCGATCAAAGCGATACCTTGTTTTCATCATGGCTGATGAGATGCAGGGTCCTTGTATCAAGAGAAAATCTAGAGACACTCGATTTCGCGAGCGCTTGTGAAACGTTTGTACTGATCACACCTAGGCTATTGAAACTACTAAAACACACGTCTAGATACAATGAAAGGGACTCGTTCGATATGGATATGAGGCAAGGGAAGTGCAAGAAGTCACTTGCAACATAGTAGCACATGTGTTCACACTGCTTGACAAGCGAGGAAAGGGGTACGCATCCCACATGACTCGGATGCGCTTAATGCACTGGGTCTCCACGAAGCGAACGTCCGAGCACAACAAATTCCCAGCACAATGGGGTGCTCTGCCTCGCGAGGTTGAAGAAGCTGGTGACGAACTATCTTCCGTCCTGTACAGTGGCGTAGGGTGTAAGTTCTACAAGGAGACAAGACCCGTTTCCACCACCTGGGAAATCTCAGAGCAGGGAGAAGTCCAATAGGAGACTTCATATAACACATCACGGAAGTGGCTCAAGTATGGTGACTTGAATGCTTTCTGGGAGAAAGATGTCCAGCATATCCGACGCAACGATGGAGAAGTTGCCCGTGTCACACCCGCATTACCACTCCGAGAGACCGACGGCGTTCATGACATGCCTTCCCGACGAGGGCGTCGGATCCTATTCCATCTTCCACTCCATGTTTGCCCTCGACCGTGGCGGCGTCGTGTCCATGGACGTTTGGACGCCTGCCAGCCTGGTTTGAAGTAGTACGGTGAAGGAGAAACCGCGACCATAGAATGAGATTTCAATGAGAGGTATATTGACTAGCATTGCTTTGAAAACAAGGTTTGCCAGTGACACTATCTCTAGATTTTCTTGGTGCTAACGGGGGAAATATAACTGCTTCATTATTTTCGGAGTGCTCCTCTGCCATTCGCCGATCTCTTGATGTCAATAATACTAATACCTGTACCTCGACGTTGAGTTATAGGTCATGATTGTGCAACAGGGCAACACATTGTAACTAATTATCTATTTCACAGATGAGTTGAAGTTGCCTAAGGTCAACTGAAGCTAGACATCCGGTGTGTGAGATCAAACCATTCTTATCCCGCGGTTGCTCTGGTTCGACAGAACGTTGATAAAATACAAATACACATGTCTTATCATTGGCAGGACCATGCGGAATAATTTCCGTCATCTTCATCTCATTTATAGCTACGGCCCTCTGTCCCTGCTGAGTCCCGCCGTGCCAGATCACTTGACGATCTAAAATAAATGACGTGAGATCTGGGTTAACTGGTTACTAGGAGATGTCGTTGTTAGGCCCTAGCACCCGCGGATGGGGAGGGGGGAATTATGACCTCGTCGGAATAGGTGGAAGGAGATAGTTTCTGATACCATTTGTGCAGTTCGGAACAAGGTTCGGAACGTTGTTAAAGTCTTGAGTTCCGCGCCACAGGTTTCTTGGAGGCGTTAGTGTCTTATTTTGGAACATGGTCCAGCTACAACCATATGGGACCGTAACCTACTGGGAAGGAGATGTCAAGAATATCTAATTTTCTGACAGTTGACCCGTCTGATGAATGTCATATATATGCACGATTAGTCTCTCGTTATCCGCTGTTTCACCTGCGATGACTCCACCCTCAGAGCTCGCCTCGCTCACTCTTTTTCGCGCTACCCCAGCTCAAGTAATTGAGACACGAAAGCGAACGTGGCCAGGATGGGGAGGACTACTCACACAAGAGCAGTATCTCGACCGTGATGCCCAAATGGACGACATGGAGCATTCGGTCGATTCGCGCTTGATAACATGGTACGGCCATTCGAATCTCAATGGCGACTCAGCAAGTCTCATTTGAGATGACTCTAGGGTATTGGCACCTAGGGATGACCCGCAAACTCTCGACTTCATGTGTGCTTGTGAGACGTGAGTACAGTGCGATCTCCTTGATTAGAAATTACCGAGATTTGATGTCAACCGATAGGTACAAACGACGCGGGCTTGTCCGATACCCGGATTCAAGAGAAGTGCAGGAAGTTACATGCTATGGGATTGCGTGTGTGTTCACCCCACCGCGCAAACGAGGGAAAGGATACGCATCTCATATGATGCGCCTCCTGCACTGGGTCACTTCTGGAAGGACAGCGGAGTACAATTTACCTCAGTTCCCACTTCAATGGGGAGCTCCGCCTCCTGAGGTGGCGGAAGCTGGAAACGGGCTATTTTCCGTCCTTTATAGCGACATCGGAGATGAATTCTACAAGCGTACCGGCCCGGGGATGGATAACGCTGGAGGATGGGAGACAAGAAGTCCTACCTCTACTATCTGGAATATCCCTCAGAAAGCAGTGGTCGACCAGCGCGGCACCGACAGCGAGTGGACTTGGCTTAAACACGGAGACCTTGACGCTTTTTGGGAAAAGGATGTGCAGTTGATCCGGCGCATGATGGAGAATATACCCCAGTCAAGCCCGGACTATCACACTGAGAGACCCAAGGCGTTTGTATCATTCCTACCTGATGCAGGCGTTGGGTCTTTCCACATCTTTCGTTCCATGTTCGCCGCAGACAACATCGTATCTATGGGCGTCTGGGGTGTCGAGAAGAAAACGACAGACAGAGACCAGCCGACTTTCGCAACATGGTCCATCGACGTGCGGCCATTACCTCCAACCCTGATCGTCACCCGAGTTAGCGCAACAGAATCAGAATTTCCGGAACTTCTTCATCGCATCCAAGATGCCGCTAGGCAGAGTGGCATCGGCAAAATGGAAATATGGAACGTACCCAAGAACTTGCTCAATGTTGCTACAGCGACAGGGGGTCAAACATTCGACAGAAAAGACCATGTGTCTGCGATCAAGTGGTATGGCAAAGGTATGACGGCAGATATCGAATGGGTCCTGAACGAGAAGTAAGCTCCTTTTCGACGGAACCGTGAAATTGTCTGACTTTATTTTAAAAGATTTCCCTGGTGTTGAAGTCCGGTAAAGCAGAATGCATGATTGCGTGGAAAGGGGAGCAACTTGGAATTCTGTAAATGGGCTCGGCAGCCTAACAATATCTCACTTCTAACATGGCAAATGTAATTTGAGCCTGCAGAAGTCTGAAAGGTACCGTTAAACAACTTCTGGAAGGAGGAGGAAGGAGGAGGAGAACGGTACTCCTCAATTGACTCTGGATGTTATGCGACAAGTTCAAGCCTGGAATTGCTGCGAGATCGCTCTGCTACCTATGAACGAAGCATATAACGCCTTTGTCTAGCAGGATACGATGATGCTACTCTGATAGCGACGGGCCCCATCATTGTGTGCAAAAAAGGTATAGAAATGTGACTTACATAAATGTTGAAAAGATGAGAAGAGGATCGGATGTAATCCCCGGTGATACCATCAGTCAGCGCCAGTAGGTATCACGATCGCGCTAGATGAGGCTGGACCCAGCCTTATTTTCATTGTGATGCACCGCGGTCAAGCTCAAGTAGTAGTCCGACGAGCATCGGAGTATCTCGAGGCTTCGTCTGCAGATCGATACAAGTGTAAACACTCCCCTTTTAGCAACCCTGTTTACTTGTGTAGGCTATGCCCCTATTCCATCATGTTGCGGTTAACAAACCGTTCTCGCAATTTCTCGGCAACCCTTTTAGCAACCCCTTCCCCTCCCCTGAACGCAAGGTCCGTGTCTGCAACGCGCTGGACGCTAGTCAGCATCGGATGTTAGCCCATGCGCTTCCTAAAGCGCAACGTCGGGTTTCGAGACTAGTACTTCAAGTTCTTGAAAAGCTCACCTCGAAGAAGTCCTTCTCGACCGCTGGGGAAGCTCCTTCCTAGCATGTGGTGGCTCATTTTTCATGTTTAGCACTAGGAGTTCGCCCATCTGATAAAATAAATGTCATATGTACAACTTGCATCTCGTTATCCGCACCTGCGATGACATCCTCAGAGCTCGCCTCGCTCACTCTTTTTCGCGCCACCCCAGCTCAAGTGATTGAGACACGAAAGCGCACGTGGTCAGAATGGGGAGGAACACTCACACAGGAGCAGTATCTCGAACGTGCTGCCCAAATGGACGATATGGAGCATGCGTTTGACTAGAATGGGATAACTTGGTACGGCCATTCGAATCTCAATGGCGACTCGGCGAGTCTTATTTCAGATGACTCTAGGGTGTTGGCACCTAGGGATAACTCACAAACCCTGGACTTTATGTGTGCTTGCGAGACGTGAGTGTGCAGTGCAATTAGGAAGTTAACGAGATTTGATGTCAACTGACAGGTACAAACGACGCGGGCTTGTCCGATACCCGGATTCAACAGAGGTGCAGGACGTTACATGCTATGGGGTTGTGTCTGTGTTTACCCCACAGCACAAACGAAGGAAAGGATACGCCTCTCATATGATGCGCCTCCTGCACTGGGTCACTTCTGGAAGGACGGCAGAGTACAACTTACCTCAGTTTCCGCTCCAATGGGGAGCTCCGCCTCCTGAGGTGGCGGAAGCTGGAAACGGGCTCTTTTCCATCCTTACTAGTGGCATCGGAGATGAATTCTACAAGCGAACCGGTCCAGGGATGATGGATGGATAACGCTGGTGGATGGGAGACAAGGAGTCCTGTCTCTGCTATCTGGATCATCCTTCAGAAAGCAGTGGTCAAGCAGCGCGGCACCGACAGCGAGTGGACTTGGCTCAAGAAGGGAGACCTCGACGCTTTCGGGGAAAGGGACGTCCAGTACTACCGTGAGTAGAATGTGTCTGACTCGGACTTGCGTGAACACGTTGCTAACTCGACTCATGGGTAAAATACAACACCTTTATTGACCGAAAATGGCGAAGGAGGCCCGAGGAAGCGATTCACCAATCAAGTGTCGTGCTGATAGTATCTGTTGTGCGCCGCAAGAAATATGACCCCAGTCACCTATCCATCTGCATTGATCCTTGTTGCGGACCAAGACCTGGCCCTGACTTAAAGTCAGGAGGGGTTATAATAGTACAAGAAATCACAACTCGTAAAGACCGTAACTAAAGTTTCCCTCCGAAGGTCTTTGTCACTTACATCTCCGTCATGCAGACAACGTTACTCAGCGAATGTCTTAGATTTGAAGCCCAGCGACATAGAGTTGTTTTTGAGCCTATCCCATGAAAGGAGCAAGGTTATCTTCCACTTGCTGTGCAATAGTTACAGAAATTTCCACGTCGAACGGACCTGAACAACCACTACTAATTCGTCAATCTGAATCACACGTCATCTGGGTTCACCCCGACCACAACTACAAAGGATCTCGATGGCTCACGAAAGTCAGAACGGACACGGCAGCACAACATGTAGCAAAGCTCATGCAATGGAAATGAGTGTCAGGTTGGAAAAAGTCATGTGGATGTAGGTACAGCTGGAATACCGCGGGCGATGAATCCGATTTGTCGGATCCAGTGCAAAATTCCATGGGTCACGCTATGATATGCCTTTTCACCTTTACTAACCAAACGAGAGCGCAATTGCCAACTGCTGAGGCCGGCTGTGATCGCAGCAAATCGTTGTACAACTTCATCCATGGTAGGACGTTTTGTAGGGTCCTTCTGAACCATGTCAGTTATGAGAGGGAGCATGAAGTCGAACCCGAGCATTGACTGAGACCAGGTTTTGAGGTGCAGAAATACGACATACGATTAAGGGCTCACCTCCATGAAGTCCTTCCTGATGGTATTGCCAATATAGAAGACATCAGTAGAGAAGGGATCGCAGGGAGCGTTAGAGTTTTGAAACTCGGGGACTTCCTTGTCAGCACCCCAGATCGGGATTTCCAAAGGCTTGGCGGCTGAAGTATCATAGCGACGTGATAGACCGAAATCGATTAAGAAATATTTGGGGGAGCGTTCAGTACGAGTTTTGTAGCGTGCATATCCAGACAGGTCGCGCTTCATCAAAACACTGACAGGATGGAATGCGTCGATGTAAAGACGATCCGGATCCATCATAATGTTTCTAGTGGAGCAGTCACTGCAGGAAACCAAGTTAAAGGATAAAACCTCAAAATTCAAGAGACTCACCGATGGGCAACACGGTGCTTGTGCATAAATTGAAGGCCCTACAAAAGTCAATAACCGATGAGAGGCGCGAGAGAACGGCCTACCTCGAATAACTGCCGGAAACATTCCACAGCCTCTCCGATTGCGCCGAAGGGGGGTTGTAAGTATCGTTGAAGCAGCGGCATAACAATAATCACATGATTTTCCTCGTCAGGGACGGATAAGACATCATAAACCGGGACGCAATGGTTAACAGTGATATCCAGCTGCTGAGAGGATAAATAGCGTGCGATATCAACCTCATGAGGGTGGTAGGTTTTGTCGACTAACTTGAGCACAACATATTTGCTATCCGAAACACGTGTGCCGTCGAGTATCCTGGTGGCATACTAAGAGTTTTCTAGACGAGCCAGGCAAGACTAACAAGCTTGGTACTCACTGGAGCCGCACAACTATCCTCGCACAAGACCCAACTTTTCTTCGTCCCATGCCAAGAAGGCACCCAGTCCGGGGCATACCGAGGTCGAAGTAAGTAACCACTGTCCTTCAACCAATGATAGTGTTGTGACCACCATAGCTCCAGTTCGGAAAGCTCGCCATCCTTGGTTGTGGGCATGTCACCGAATATCGCATGTTCGCGTTGAGCAAGCAATGCCTGCTTTCCTGGACGTGTGGGCATGACCAACTTTGTGCTGTCGGTCACGCATTCAATATCTTCAAGGCTCAAACGTTCTCAACGTGTCGTACAAACATACACAAACATGGACCTACACGATGGGTCGGACCCCATGAACCCGAATGCATCGCGGAGCTGTATTTATCATAGACGGGAAGTAAGAAAGGCGAACCAGGGAAGAAGGTGGAGAACTTTTACACACGGGTCCCGCATTAAAGCAGCAATGTGAGATTTATCTGAGGTATAATATTCCTCGGAGTCCTCCTTGATCATGTCAATGCTACTCATCCCAGCAAACCCTATTGCCGCAGGCGAAGTATACCTGGGATTCACACTGGATGAAATCGAAAAGATTATCCGCTGGTGTGAAACTGAGGACCGAAACCATCGTCCTTTGGTCCGAGAAACCAGGATTCAGTATCATAAGTTAGTGAATCGGTCAAAGTTCATTAACATTGCGAATACTAAAATCAATTTCATCAGCCTGAACCGAACGATGCAGCAGCTTGCACTGGATGACGAGAATCGATCACTGATATTCAGACCCCGTCAGTTCTTCGAACTCAAGCGCAAGAAGAAAACATTTCGTCAGGATGCGGAAGACCTGTGGATTTCGACGAGGGTAACACCGTTCAGATTCTTGTTGATTGGAATGGAGCTCACTAAGAAGGCAGACAACCTCTCAAACGTTGAGGAAAAAGAACTTGTTATCAATTTCATCGGACGACCTCGAATCAGTTGGAAGTACGTCTGAATCTTACTACTTATCCTGAGTCGGATTCCTGACACTTTAGATATTTTCAAACACGAGTAGGCCAACACCTCGGGGAGAACACTCGGGTTGGGGGAATTATGATGCCAGAACCGTCTCCAGAGCAAATGAATACTCCCGATATTCAGAGAAAACTCGCTGCTGCCGCAGAATTAGCACCTATTCTAGTATCCCTTGCAAATCATAATTCCGTTAGTCGACTCACTTCAAACAGCCCAGAAGAAGAAACGAGTGAGTAAATGATGTCCCTCATGTGCTGATTGAATATTTGCTGTTACACTGAATCCTAACTACAGGGACATCACTGGATGACGGGGCATCATCATCCACCCAAAGTAGTGTCTCCGCTGCTTCGCCCAGTAGCCCTACCTCCAGTTTCAACCAATACCTTCATTTCAATCTCATTTACAACTCCATCAACAGCAGAGATTCCGATACTAGCGGAATTACCATTAATAACGGCTCTGAGAATACTAGTGGATCAAGTATGTCTGCATCCAATGAGACAGTTGACCAAAGTTAACCTTGCTTCATAGCTATCGGCGATCGCACATAATCCATCTATTGACGGTCCACCATCCTAATTCTGTTACCAGGAAGGTTTCTCGTGTACTATTACCGTAGCCTACAGAAATGTCATCAACAATTCGGTAACAACTCCCGGTCCTGGACTCCTTGGACCTTAGTGTCCCAAGGCCAGCTCTCCACGTCCACTGCCACCAGCCGTTTCGTGCAAGAGCAATACGTGGACCGTGGCGACGAGGTACACCGGCAAGGACCGGTCGATAGAGAGAAGTACACCGCCCAGAAGCGGAGCGATCATCCCACCTCTGCATTCGACGATGATCAGCAATCGCAATAATAACCACCATGAGCAAGAGAGGGGTGAATATACATCCCAGACAACCCCGATGCAGTCCCAAACCCTGTCCCGCGTACTTTTGCATCAAACAGACTGGGCGTCCACCTACCACACCATTGAGTCGCATCGTCCGAATGCACGACAAAAGGAAAGACATTTACCCATATATTATAATACATTGTCTGGCCCAGCCAATAGAAAGTTAATCGTTCGTTCTCGAGGATGGATTGGAGCTCAACTTACCGAAGAACTGACACTGATGCCTACGGAAGTGACGCGGACCAAAAACTCAGTCTTGACATGCACAAAGGCTGTCGAAAAGAGTGCTATCAATAGAGTCGTCGCTGCAAACGACCATCTTCTCCCGAGAGCGCTCTCGACCATGTACGCTCCAAGCTTAATCATCCATCTGTAAAATGACGCCACACGAGAATGGATGGACGCACCAAGGCACCCGGACATCCGCCCAACGTGAAGATCACCACGTCCCACAGATTGTCTTCGAGTCATGTAGGTGTCGAATCCTCCCTCGATGTCATCTCCAAGAGCTTTGGATAATACACGTTGAACATCGTGTACGCTAATGCGAATACAATCAGCGATCTTCACTTGACAGAAAATCCGTGGCGTTTACACACCAATAGCGAAAAGGATACACACACTCCACACCAGCAACGTCGTCTTACGACATTCAGGAACCAATGATAGCACACCAATACGACGAAGCCATACAATCAGTGAGTCGGGTATCTGTGTAGGCAGCACACCACTAAACCATGTCTGAGGCAGAAGAGAAGTGATTGAAGATGCTTGTGATACACTTGATCCAGAGTGATGACTGGAAGGATTCGGCGCAAACGTAGACTGATGCTTCGTCTCGTCTGGCAGACCGTCTAGAAAAGACGAGCTGTCTCCGATGTTGTTCACGTTGTCACTTCGCGGGCGGTATTCGTCAACAGGAGTCACAAATAGGCGAGGACCAAGCGAGTTAGACGAATGGTGTACAGATTGATAGTCCTCTTGGGGATTGTGGTTGTGGTTAAGACACGCTTCCTGTGCAGAGGGAAGAAAAGATGCACACTCGCTGGTTCTATCAGATAAAACCCTCGACCGATCATCTAGGTCTTCGAGACTGAGATCTATGTCGACTCCGTTGAAACGAGAGATGAACTGAATAGAGTGCAAGGTCTTGAAATCTACCGGCGTGGACGAGATACCGCGGTGATTCTCGGAGCGGGAAGAACAGCGAACGAGCAAAGTACATCAACAGCGCCTGCACAGATGATTCGATACCGATCGATCATCAGTGTAATGGACCTCCGAACTCACGATGATGCCATGACACCTGAGTGCCAACTTCCAGCCATTGTTGTCAGTCGACGGACTGCAAGGCTAATTTAGTGAACAAGAACGCCCTGGGAGAATAAAAAAGAAAACAAGCGCCGAGAGCGCAGATCCCAAGGAGAAGAAAACGGCGAGCGCAGTGACCAGGTACTGTCGTCCGCTGGGCATGTTCTCGAAAATCAAAGTGCCATCTGTTGGCATAGAACTCTGGACGGGAAAGAATAAGACGGTGCCATCAGAAGATCGACAGGCTTACCCCGATTGCGCTGCCAATAAAGAATAGATAAACACATTGGCCCCAAAACGAGTCGGTAAACGATGCGAGGATACCAAAGACGGCGGCAGTAAATAAGATCGTCCATTTGAACGGCACACTACGACCCATCAGGTCGGCACAAGTACCCCAACCAACGGCGCCGAGCATCATTCCTGGACCCAGTCTTATTTTCATTGTTGTGTACCGCGGTCAAGCTCAAGTAGTAGTCCGACGAGGATCGGAGTCACGGGTATTCCGAGGCTTCGACTGCAGATGATCGAATACAAGTGTAAACACCGTTCTTTTAGCAACCCTGTTTACTTGTGTAGGCTATGCCCCTATTCCATCATGTTACGGATAACAAACCGTTCTCGCAATTTCTCAGCAACCCTTTTAGCAACCCCTTCCCCTTCCCTGAACCCAAGGTCCGTGTCGTCAGCATCAGATATCAGTCCATGCGCTTCCTAAAGCGCAATGTCGGGTCTCGAGACTAGTACTTCAAGTTCCTGAAACGCTCTCCTCGAAGAAGTTCTTCTCGACCGCTGGGAAGCTCCTTCCTAGCATGTGGTGGCTCATTGTTCATGTTTAGCACTAGAAGTTCGCCCGTCGGATAAAATAAATGTCATATGTACAACCAGCCTCTCGCTATCCGTTCTTTCACCTGCGATGACATCCTCAGAGCTCGCCTCGCTCACTCTTTTTCGCGCTACCCCAGCTCAAGTGATTGAGACACGAAAGCGAACGTGGTCAGAATGGGGAGGAACACTCACACAGGAGCAGTATCTCGAACGTGCTGCCCAAATGGATGATATGGAGCATGCATTTGACTCGCATGGGATAACTTGGTACGGCCATTCGAATCTCAATGGCGACTCGGCGAGTCTTATTTCAGATGACTCTAGGGTGTTGGCACCTAGGGATAACCCACAAACCCTGGACTTTATGTGTGCTTGCGAGACGTGAGTGTGTAGTGCAATTTGGAACTTACCGAGATTTGATGTCAAATGACAGGTACAAACGACGCGGGCTTGTCCGATACCCGGATTCAACAGAGGTCCAGGAAGTTACATGCTATGGGGTTGTGTCTGTGTTTACCCCACAGCACAAACGAAGGAAAGGATACGCCTCTCATATGATGCGCCTCCTGCACTGGGTCACTTCTGGAAGGACGACAGAGTACAACTTACCTCAGTTTCCGCTCCAATGGGGAGCTCCGCCTCCTGAGGTGGCGGAAGCTGGAAACGGGCTATTTTCCATCCTTACTAGTGGCATCGGAGATGAATTCTACGAGCGAACCGGCCCAGGGATAGATAACGCTGGTGGATGGGAGACAAGAAGTCCTGTCTCTACTATCTGGATCATCTCTCAGAAAGAAGTGGTCAAGCAGCGCGGCACCGACAGCGGGTGGACTTGGCTTAAGAAAGGAGACTTCGACGCTTTTGGAGAAAGGGACGTCCAGTTAATCCGACACAGGATAGAGAATTTACCCCAGTCAAGCCCGGACTATCACACTGAGAGACCCAAGGCGTTTGTATCATACCTACCTGATGCAGGCGTTCGATTTTTCCACATCTTTCGTTCCATGTTCGCCGCAGACAACATCGTGTCAATGGACGTTTGGGGTGTCGAGAAGAAAACGACAGACAGCGACCAGCCGACTTTGGCAACATGGTCCGTCGACGAGCAGCCATTACCTCCAACCCTGATCGTCACCCGAGTTAGCGCAACAGAATCAGAATTTCCAAAACTTCTCCATCGCATTCAAGACGCCGCTAGGCAGAGTGGCATCGGCAAAATGGAAATATGGAACATACCCAAGCACTTGCTCGATGTTGCTGCCGCGACAGGGGGGCAAACTTTCGAAAGGAAGGAACATCTGCCTGCGATCAAGTGGTATGGCAGAGGTATGACGGCAGATATCGAATGGGTCCTGAACGAGAAGTAAGCTCGTTTTCAACGGAACCCAAACGGAAATGGGCAATTTAACTGACAACCAATTTGCAAAACTTGATGGCACAGGAAAATATGGGTAAGGTAGAAAGACATAGGTGGAATTTCCTTTACGCGCACCTTGTGATGCGGGCGATTTGTTCGTACCTTCAAATCGGATCATGGGTGGCAACCAGCACAGTACTCGTTTGCACTTGACATTGTGCTACATCCTCTGGAATTTTTTTCACAAGAAGAATGTAACACTTATCCGGATACCCCGCTAAATTGTTGCTTGATTGCTCTACTACTTATGAACGAAGCCTTTGTCTGGGAAGATACGATGATAATACCTGTGATCCAATAGCGACGGGACATTGATATATCTCTATCATGGTTAATTGAGTGTGCGAAAAGGTATAAATTCTTTAAATGTTAACAAGATGAGAGGATCGGGTATAATTCCCAAGAGGTCTGGTAACCCATCACGATAGCGCGAAATGGGTCCAGCCTCGTTTTAATTGCTGTGCACCGCGGTCAAGCTCAAAGTCGTCGAGTCTTTGGAAAGCTTACCTCGAAGAAGACAAACATGAGGACGGTGTTTGGTCCTAGCCGCATGAAGGCTGGTGTCCAACCTTTAAACAAGAACATAGGACCTTCCTCGCGGAGCGACTGTAAAAGAACTTGCGCAGGGTTGGCCTTCCCCGACTTGAAAGTTGACATTAGTGAGCCATCCGTGCACAGACAAAGTACCTCACCGAACCCATTATTCTCGTCCTTATGACATCGGCAGGTGAGCAAACAGCTGTGAACTGGAGTGAACAAGGAATACACGTATCGAGAACAATGAACGGACTTGTACCACATGTCCCCGCAGCTAAACTAGCCACGACGTGCAAGGCGAAGCCGTCGTGAAACTGATAGTCAACCATGGGTATTCGATGACGAAGTAGGGTTGTCTTGAAAAAGTCATAACTGTAACCGGCTTTAGGAAGCGCGTCCAAGCGATCCACAAGAATAACCGGTTGACTCACGATCCCACCTGTGATGTCTATCCAAAGACAGATGTCACACGGTGAATTTAGAGACAGAGAAAGCTTACATTCATCAAAGCTGCGCGTGTCTTGAGATAAAATGTGTACATTTAATATTTGCATCACTCATCCATGAAGTGCATGCTCACCGTGTTGGTTCCGAGTCCTCTGCCCAGGCCTTTGATGCCCTCGTTTCTTACAAGCCTCACAAAGCCAGCGAGAGCGTTACGATATCCATATTGCTTTTCTGGAGGCCTTAGTGAATCACTGGTCATGCGCACGAGCAGGATGTCAGCAGGATTCCCCGCAATGCCTCCCAATGCGCCAGAAACACTAGCAGCCACGAGGAGTTTGCCAACAGATGGCTTTCCATTTTCAGACATGCGTCGTTTCATCTCCTCGTAGCTTCCAATGCGAACAAGCGAATATGTCATCTGTCGCAGTAGTGATGCGGAAAGACCCGTGTAAATACTGCGCAGGCCATTCTCTGACAACGAGGTCCGGATCGTTGCAAGCATGGATGATCGCTGCAGAGATGGACCGAGAGTTTGCATACGGCTATGTGGACTTCAGCCATGCCCCCTCGGCGAAATTGGTATCTCCTACACTTTCGTCAAGTCTAGGGGATGCGTAAAGCACGCCGCCACTAGAGCAAAGAATGTGAGACAAGGCACGAGGTCTCCAGTGGGGACTACATACTGGAAGCAGCAACGCCTGTAATCGAGCGCGTCAGTCGAACGACATAAACGATGAACGTTAGGCTTACCGCCA
Organism: Leccinum pellstonianum; assembly: GCA_038091735.1. Classification (NCBI taxonomy): domain Eukaryota; kingdom Fungi; phylum Basidiomycota; class Agaricomycetes; order Boletales; family Boletaceae; genus Leccinum; species Leccinum pellstonianum. The sequence goes on from JBBPPA010000007.1 coordinate 73,583, forward strand.
AGCCTGCGTAAAAGCACACTCAGTTAGAGTTTGAGAGTCTAAGTTATTCAGGGATTCTCACCAGAATGGATATGTGGACATTTTGTGTCTGGTCTTCGTCCTCATACACCAGCCTTTATATCGAGTGTTCGAATTGCAGCAAGTACAGCTTCACACGTGGGGCCAAGGTTGTTTCTAGGGTTTCGGAGGGCAAAAGGCCACAGGATGGCGAAGCTACAGTTGATGGGAGGGTGAGTGGAGTGCATATGGGCGCATCAAAAATTTTGGGGCAGTGGGTACGTAACGCGTCCAGAAAAAAAAAGAGAAAAACTTGAAATGTAAACGCACTATTACAAGTCACCACAACATTCGGTGGACGGGCAGCATCTTAACGACTTCTTCGCAAGTCTTTACAGCGTTGAGCATCCCGTCGTTCACGGAGTATTTGGGAGGTCCGTGCGCACGTAAGCCGACAAACTAATTTATTAGTCAGCAACCTCACAAAATTACCCCCTTCGACATCAACCATAGTCTCCCTTTTGCTCTCAACCCTACATTCTCAGTAATTTCAACAACAATGTCCCACGAAAACGAAGAACTAGTCAACTACGAGGATGAAGACGACGTCATCCCTAACGGTGCTGCCGTGCCCACGAACGGTATCCCTGCCTCGGCTGCGGCTGATGGCGAGGTCGAAAAAGACAAGAAAAACTTCTCAGGCATACATTCGACTGGCTTCAGGTCTGCTCATGTCTTTGTTTATCACCCCTCGCCACCTGACTCTTTTCGTCAGGGATTTCTTGCTGAAACCTGAATTGCTGCGAGCAATCAGTGATTTGGGTTTTGAACATCCTTCAGAAGGTATTCCTATCGCACTTCGAAGCGCACTATCTTTAAACATACCATTATCTTTCGTAGTTCAACAAGAATGTATTCCCCAAGCCGTCCTCGGAATGGACGTCCTTTGTCAGGCAAAGTCGGGGCACGGCAAGACTGCGGTCTTTGTGCTTGCCACACTGCAACAACTGGAGCCGGTCAACGGCGAAGTTTCCGTGATCGTCTTGTGCCATACTCGTGAACTCGCCTTTCAAATCAAGAACGAGTACACGCGTTTTGCAAAGTACATGCCCGATGTACGGGTCCACACCTTCTTTGGCGGTACTCCCGTTCAAAAGGACGCGGAAATTCTTCGTGACAAGACCCGCTGCCCACATATCGTTGTGGCGACTCCTGGTCGCCTGAATGCCCTCACTCGCGACAAGATTCTGGATGCCAAGAACGTCAAACACTTCACGTTGGACGAGTGCGACAAAATGCTAGAGCAGCTCGGTTAGTCTCCGCCCCTTCAGTTTCGGCTGCCAGTCTTGGAATGCTGCGCTATTAAACAAATTGCACCCATCACACCGGTCTCCGCCACCGGTTAACGAAGTTCTTGTCGCCATACTCAATGTCACACTGCCAATGTGGGCGAGCGCCGTGGGCGCCACTTGGAATTTGGTGTTGAAGCATGGTCATGGGTTCATCGCTGGGTTGCTGAGTTGCTGAGAGCGTTACTTGATGAAGAACATCACGGATCCGCTTCCGATTTCCTGCTCTCGCTGCAGGCGAAAGTTTCACATGGGCTTATTCGCAATTCTTTTCTGCGCTTGCGCTTCCTTCCGTGTTCTTGAGTTTCTTCTTTTCTCGCTCGACCCGCAATTCAAACGCAATCTAACGCTATTCCCCGCCCTTTACTACGTAGACATGCGTAGGGATGTCCAGGAAATTTTCCGTGCCACTCCCCACCACAAGCAAGTCATGATGTTCAGCGCCACGTTGTCAAAGGAAATCCGTATTACTTGCAAGAAGTTTATGGCCAATGTGAGTCTTTTTATTCACCGTTGAAAGATATACACTGATATCGCGATAGCCACTTGAAATCTTTGTCGACGACGAGACAAAATTGACGTTGCATGGTTTGCAACAACTTTACGTCAAACTCGAGGAGAATGCCAAAAATAGGAAACTCAATGACTTGCTTGATACCCTGGAGTTCAATCAAGTAAGCAACGTGTCGAGCATCGCAAACTGTACTTATTGGGTGTTAGGTCGTCATCTTTGTCAAGTCTGTTGCACGAGCGATTGAATTGGACAAACTCCTGGTTTCATGCAATTTCCCGAGCATCAGCATCCATTCTGGTCTTGCGCAAGAAGAGCGGTAGGCTCACAACATCCTTTTCAGTGTGGTGTACACCGCTGACTCGACCAAAGTATCAAACGCTACACCGCCTTCAAGGCATTTGAAAAACGAATATTGGTGGCTACCGATATCTTTGGCCGTGGTATTGATGTCGAACGTGTCAACATCGTTGTCAATTACGACTGCCCTCCTGACGCGGACAGCTACCTTCACCGTGTTGGGCGTGCTGGGCGATTTGGTACCAAGGGTCTTGCCATCACATTTGTGTCGAGCGAGAGTGATCAGCAGGTGATGGCCGCCATCCAAGCTCGGTTCGAAGTTGCGGTGCCTGAGATGCCGGAACACATTGACCCTGCCAGCTATAGTAAGTCAGTCTGTTGCACACTCGACCTGCATGCTCATGTGTGGTTTTCAGTGACATCGTAATCGGATTCGTGCTGTTGTTATATGTTCGCCGATTTTCTACTCTGTATTTCGTAGAATTAGTCGGGTCCTGACTAGTCGCCTACTTTCGCATCCTGACTCCCAATGAGACTCTTTGTATAGCTTGTCATCTTTTAAATTCTAGGATTCACCAATCCTGCATGAAGCCTGTGTTCAATCCGCGCATCGATGTAAACACATTGGACCAATGTGTGTCCGTGCAGCGAACCCCCAGTGCAGTGTTGGAAACCTGTGCATCCGGGATTAAAACGAAACGGAGTCGGAGCGACGTAGGTCGAGTTGGGATGCACTGGAATGAGAACGGGGTCGATGGAAGCTGTCCCCAGCAAGTCATTCAAGGCACTCATTGGAGGCAGTAGGTTTTGATTAGCGGTGTGCAGAAGAAATGAGATTATGAGGAGTAGGAAATCTGCATGATCATTAGGCAACAAGTAATAGCCTAGAATGTTTGATGCGTGTCTACTGTACGACAATGGTTAATCGCCCCATTAACAAGGAGTTGAAAGAATCTCAGTCTTTGGAACTGCGGCTGGGGCTGGGGCCTCGAGGACATCTGCGACGGCTGGAGAAAGATATTTGAGGAGCACAGAGATGTCAACCGGCCACCATCTCCCATACGCGCAAGATCGAAAAACTCTACTCACTGGACTCTGATCTTTTTCGAGGTCTGCACTAGTTGGCTTGGCTTGCTATTGAACGCCAGATCGAGCTCTCGACATCGGCACTTTCTTGAAATCTTATCGATGCCGGACTCACCCCGGGGGCCCGGGCCGAAAAATGCTTCAAAAAATACTTCCAAGCTGGACGAGGTTCGACGTAGGCATTCAAGCAGAAGTTTGCGCTTTTTCAGTTAGCATCGATCACGGAGGGATCTTCAGCACCCCAAGTCTCCTTGAGGCTACTAGGTGTGACGCTACCGTGACGAAGTTAGTAGTCGAAGTTCCTTTTTCGTTCGACCACCCCGCGCTCAAAATTTCTCACGATCTCTTTTCTTCTGCACACCGCTGTAACGCCTTGTCGGCATCAACCCGATCAGATATATCACGTTACTGATGCGGCCCTGCTACGATAAGAAGCTCGATGCATCGCGCCGGAACTTTGAGATATTCGATGCGGGATGCGACTGTGTCATCACAACCGGTGAACTGGAACTGCTTCAAGTTGTGCGCGAGAAGGGCTGGGATCTATTTGCCCCGGACCCCAGAGAGGACAACGTGCGGTGCTCAGAATCCATCCCCGAGCTGCCGCTGCATCCCGGTACGAGTTCGGGTTTTCGGCTGCACTGCACGCTCATGTCTGCCGTCAGACGTGCGTCTGCAGACCCGCTGGACTTCAGCGTGATCAATTTGCGCACGTCCGATTACGAAGAGACTAGAGTACATGTTCTGCAAGCAGAGCAACGGCGAAGTCTAGTGTTCAAGTGGGCAAATTATTACGGATTCAGGAATCTACAGAACGTACTAGTAAGGAAGGTGTCAAAAGTGGCCGGGACTCAGGTAGGAGAGCGCGCCGCAGGACGAATAGCTGGGATAAGATTGAAGCAGCCATTGGGTCTCCAGGGCTACGCCATCAAAGACCCGGACTATCTTATTGCCTCGGGTAAAATCGCATCTCAAGGTCAACGAGCATATTCAGGCCAAATTCAGGCAGCAAGTTTCAACTATCTCCTGGTCCAGCAAGCACACAGAGCTAGAGTCAATCGGGAAACCGATCAAACGTAGTATGACATCCGGACTCGTGACCTTGAGCTGATGGAGATCTCGATTCCTTGGCCTAGCTTGTGCATATCTCTGAATGGCAATCAAGGATCTAGATGTTGCAACTCGGTATTTCGCGCATCCTCATGTTCTACGATAGGTGTCAGAAAATACTGAAAAGATAATTTTTCTTCTGTTTTCCATTATCTTTGGATTAATAGTCGTACTTATCTTCATCGTAGCGGCGCCAGGCCCCGATCCCCGACTCCCTGATGAATCCAAGATATCATAATAATCGTTCTTTGGTGTCCGTAGATCCTGGACTAGAATGCATTTCCAATTTAACGAAGCTCTTTCGCATAAAGTGCTGAACAAAATTTGGTTAATGCAAACACATAAGTAAGTCGTGCCTGTGCCTGCAGACCGGCGAACGAATCCTGCCGACAAAACCCCTCCTCCATCAGTGGAAGTGGAGTGGGAAAGCTCGCCGTCACCCTCCGCCTCCAGGTACGCCCATGGATCCACTGCCTTCTGCACCTGTATCCGCGGATATCTTGGTCAAAGAGCTACGTAGAGAGCACGTTCGAGATAGTTTATCTCTCAGGGTTTTCGAGCAACGTGTCTCGATCAGTGTTCGGCTAAAGTTCGTCACGATACCTTGCTGAATCTTGGTTCCGCGTACTTGATGAATCATAGCCCATAGGTGAGCCTTCTCACCACTCATCATACAACATCACAGTTGAACCACATTCGTCGTTTCGATCATGTTTGCTGAGCAGACTCACTTAGTATACAAGGACCTTTCGTTCATCGATAAAGTTGGTTGACCGTACGCACCGCCCTTTCCCGCATGCACTGCTGCATGATGTATCCGAGACTCTTTGGCGCTTTAAGTAACGCCTAATGCCCGTTTCACATAGTCAATTCCAAGCCTACAGGCATCCCAACGCAATCCGAGACGTGTTTGAGTCAGGACTCAGATGGGCCTTCGACCTTTTGAGGTGTCGAACCGGATAGTACCGGCCGATGATATCATAGAGCATCAACTTCAAGTTGTCTGAGGTACGCACGTGAAATATTTCACGTATCAGCTCGTCATATATTCATATCAGTGGAGATTCAAGCTCGCAGGTGAGAAAGTACCTTACAAATCACCCTCGTGATCGGTGGCCTTCAAGGTTTACCGAGATCGAGTTGGACTATATATATGCGGCGTATCACATTCTAATGCTTGGCTCGGGTACTGAGAATGAGTCATTGTGATTCGGCGATGAGCATAGGAGATCGAGTCGTGTGAATCTTTTCTACAAGTCAAGCTTACGCAGGATATCATGACTGTGGAAGAATTACAAAGTTGCTCGATCTCGAGAGTGAAGGCGACGGAGGCAATACTCTGAGAGGCTTACCGCGGGGTTCTATTGTAAGAGGCTTGGAAATCCTGGCACTGTGGGTAGAGATATGGCCACTCGTGTGATCGTGCTCATCCAATGGCAAGCGCTGCAGCAGTGAGCGAAGCATTCCGCTCTTGGCCTGGCGGGAGAGGAAACTGATCAGGGTTTCCTCGCACTGGCTGCCTCACCTTCTGTATCCCGCTTACGCTGTATCGTGACTCGTGGGAGGTAAGCTTGGGCAGCTTGGGCATCGTTGCACGGTGCAAAGCAGTGTTTGGCCTCATGGCCTCACGAGCCGACGGGATCTGAAAATGCAGAGCTTCGACGACAGTCCACATCTGGCTAGCAGGCAGGTTATCGTGAATAATCATCATCCTGATATAGTGATGAGAATTGGATCTGATGGGAAAGTTTGTGAGGGCAAGGGTTGGAGGAAGTTGGGACAGTGATGGGCCACCAGTAGTGCCGGAAGCACCGATCCGGTGCAAGGTTGTGAAAATCCCGGAGCGAAAACTCGACAAATCGGATCGAAGTCTATGTCTCAGCTAGTACACGACGACGGGTCAGAAGGTTTAGGATGTGAATCTCTCACAGAAGAGCTTACCAGTTTCATACGTACAGAGGTTCCATGATCACCCCACTCGTAATCCGCTCCGAATCGTACGATCGTGGCGGGTCGGCAAACACACACACTAAAAATAAGGATGGCAGTCTACATGAGAATGTTCGATTACATAAACTAGCATCCATAAAAATGCGTGCTCACCAGTCTTCGCCCGCCTCCCGCCTGGCGTCTCGAACATGTTCAATTGGTCTTCTAGAAGAAATTCGAGGCCTTGGGGACTCAAATGGCGCTCGTCTGTATGGTTTGTAACAGTCGGTGCGTTCGTTCTCTTCCTTTCTAGTTGATATTCTCCTCATCTTCATCCCAGTCGTCAGTCTCGGTTCGTGGCGCACCCCACCCTCTGGCTTGCAAGCTCGTCTCACCCTCACCCTCCCTAGGAATCACCACAGATCTGCTCGTATACTCGATCATTATTCCCGTAATTCCATTCCAGCTGGAAAAGCTCGAGTATAAGAACGTATCTGCTCTCACAGGCTGGCTTCTCGTTGCATATGTATGTCTTTCCTCTCTTTCCGACACTCGCTCACACCCTCTCCTGCAGTCCCTCGGGCTGGTCATCTGTATGTATTACTTATCACATCTCCCTTCCCCATTCTCATCGATTGTCAATGTCAGGCACAATACCGATCGCAATTTTCGCCGAGAAAAGTTCTTCCAGGCGCACTCCCCTTGTCATTGGCCTGGCCGCTCTCCTAGGCGCACAGGTCCTCCTCATGGAAGCACCCAACTACCCCCTCATGGCCCTTGCCCGTGCCCTCCAGGGCATCAGTTCCTCCATGGTCTGGATTGTTGGCTTGGCCCTCCTGTAATGCCCCTCCTCTCTACTCGTCCTTGTTCTTATTTCCTTCCCAGCTGTGACACCACCCCTGAAGTACACGTTGGCAGTCAGTCCATGTTTCCCTTTTCTTTTACCTTGCCATACTCAAGACCATTCTTCGTTCAGGACAATTGGGAATTGCGATGACCGGTCTCTCTGTCGGGTGAGGGTCCTTGTTCATCTTTTCCATGCTAGCTGACGCCTCCAAGTCTTGTGGTTGGCACTCCTTCCGGCGGGGCCTTGTATACACGATTTGGCTTTCGCGGCCCGTTCATCTTCGGCGAGATATGTACGGTGGTTGATCTCATCCTCCGCTGCCTCGTCATCGAGAGGGATGTCGCAATTCGATACGGTTACGACCCAGCCACAGGTCAGGACGTCGGTGCTGTCGGGAGCTTTGAAGCTCCGTCTGTGCCTCAATCTTTATCGGATGCCCCTGCACCCTCTGCACCCCTCACTTCATCACATCCAGTATCTCCGACTTTAGCCGATCCCGAGCAGAACTCGATCGCACTAGATCCTGTAGCCTCCTCCCGCGCCCCTACCCCGTTGGGGACTTTGCCTGCTCGCACACCACTTCCAATGCTTAAAGTAATACGTTCATTGGCCCAATCTCCTCGTGCTATGGTTGCGTTGACCATGTCCTTTGTTTATGGGTATGTCGCTGTGTCGAATCGGATGGTCGTGTTGACAGACCGTGCCCTCTAGTACTCTTACCACTATGATGGAGCCTTCCCTTCCCCTCCATTTGCAAGATCAATGGGGATTCCACTCCGATCGAGTTGGCCTGGTGTACATGGCAGCTCTCGTACCCGCGTTGATTTGTGCGCATACTCTTCATCGCATATAGTTCCGCAGAGAACTCACCTCAATCTTAGCGTCACCTTTGTCTGGATTATTTTCTGATCGAATAGGCTCGGATTACGTCACGTCTGCATGTCTACTCCTTGCCCTACCTTGGTGGATCATTCTGCCCCTTAAGAGGTCGCTTGGTTTGTTCATCGCCTGTCTGGCTTTGCAATGTAAGAGTCGCGGTTTTGACGTGCATACTCGCTCTTACGCACATTACTCTCAGCTTTCTTTGTCTCGGGGGTGGTTCCTCCCGTGACTACAGAATTGGCAACCGTTTCTCGAAACATTCCGGGCGTTGGATGTACGTCTCCGTGACCTTCACATGTTCGCCCGCTGATTGTGCTATCCTTTAGATGCACATGTGTATGGAGCTTTCAATCTCGCATTCGGTATCGGAACTGCAGGTGTGTGCTTTGTGTCCATACATCATGGAGTGCAGTCCTAACTACGAGCAGTGGGCCCTATACTTGGTGGACAGGTTCATATCTCGCCCGCTGTTCCTATGGGCAAACATCTGATTAACCATTTTCTTGCAGCTTTACAGCCGTACAAAGCATGGATGGGTCACGCTGTGCTGCATAACGGGTGCACTCATTGTCGTGTGCATTGCGCTCGCAGTTTGTTACACCGGCGACGAACCTCTGCTAGCCAAGGTGATGCGGCACAAGAATTGGTCAAAAGCGTCGGCAGAGGTGAAGCGTTTAAAGCAGCTGCCAAAGGAACAACTTGAAAAGGAACAGAAATCTGACAATTCGGAAGTGCAGCCTTGATATTACCATGCGATACCATATTTCACTTCATACATTATCCTGGACTCTCTGGCAGGGATCGTCTAGACGTTGTATAATCGTCGTACAGATACAATTCATGTGTATCATTGCCATGGACATGAAATTGTGTTGCATGTGGCAGTGATTTTAGTAGACTTGATCGGGAACCACATCTACTACCAGGACCCCAGGTTGGTCGAGTCAGAGCTCCACCCTTGTCGTAGCTTCACAGTCTTGCATAGCCTGGCATGGATTCTGATTCAGACGCCAGGACAACAAGACGGGTATCCTCATCCTCACGCTATCACCCGGAAAGAGCGACCGACGGAAGTGTCACCACTGGCACACCTAGCACAAGCACAAGCCCACGCCTGGACTCTCAGAGCCGGAATAACCTCAGACAAGCCTCCGTCGCGCTCGACACTGCGTACGAGCGAATAACCTCTCTCAGGAACAGCATCAATAACATGTTGAATCGCATCCCGGCGGAAGTTACAGGGACTGGGACCTCGACAAGTAGCACAACAGTTACCAGCGACGCCCAACCACGCCATTCCCTAAGCCACGACGCCAGCATTCGTCCGCCTCATTCTGCACTCGTACTCTCGTCGGCGTCGGGCGAAGAGGTGGTGGAAGAGCTGAACCTGAGGGCTGCGAGGCTACGCTCACTCATATCCCCCTCTGCCCGGCAACGGCTTGAAGCATTCGAAACTAGCAGAAACCACACGAGGAGGGATACATTGGATAGGTTCTCGCCGAACGATCTTTCGAGGCTCCTAGACAGAACTGATACCCGTCCGGCCCCACCCCGACCCCGCTCTCCACCCATGCCGGATTCAATCGTCCCGAATGCTACTAGAGGTTCCCACATTCATCGTGACGACTCGAGCACGATGATTGGAAGACGTGTGGCGGCGCGCGTGAATGCAGCGGATGGTCAGAACAGTCTTTCCTCCCGGATGTCGTTCTCGCAAATCGAGCAGCGGTTGCAAGCGCAGACGGTTCAGGTCACACGGGAGTTGGAGAACATGACGCAACATCTAGCCGCCACAACGTCTAGAAGGGTTGAATTGGCTGCCTTACGGACGCGTGGCGATACCGCTGCCACCGCAGCACAGGAACATCAAGCAGTTGCTCTATCCAATGCTAGTGGCGACACGCGCAACTCTACAGTCGCCGGGGGTCCTTTGAGGCCAGCTCGGAATGTCACGCTCATCGACAATACCACACGCATTTTCCTTCCGCAGCCAATATCACGGACATCATCGGATGGTACTCCTCTTGACGAGGTTTCCGCTCGGCGCAGTCTTTCCGCGTCTTTTAGAGAACACAATGTAATGTATCAGGATCACGTCCAAGCGGGGAACACCTCTCAGGATACTCCTCGGAATCTTGCCAATGCACCCGAGGTGCGAGGGACTCTGGTTAATGTTCTCACGCGAGATCGGGAGGAACAGTTCCTACCTGTGCGTCAATCCGAACATACCCGGCTTGGTGTCGAGATCAGACGGAGGGATGACGTACCCGTCCGTTCCGATCCTTCGTCTCCAGCGGGAGGGGGACAGGGCAGACGTCGACGAGGTTGGAGTGAGCACACTTTTCTCACCTATCCCATACCGTTCCATGTCTGATTGTCGTGCCACGCAGCTCGACTCAATGCGGATGGCGACGAGATCGATTCGGATGAGGACGACAATGTATCGGCGCAGACGCGTCGCCTGCGCATGCGGTTTACCTATGGCACAACCAATGTTGAACAGCCGGCGACGAGGTCCCACACGGTCACCATCGAGGACATCCTCTGGCGGACGTCTGGGAGCGATAGCGAAGCGGATGCGGTATCGGTCTCCCCGGACACAACCGGGAGCTGTCACTCACTTTTCCAGGGCTCGCCGCCCCGGCCTTCAGTCCAGCATCCGCACCCACTCCCGACGCCGGTCGAGGACATGTTGATATACCCCACTGCCAAGACACCTCAACAACCGCGGCTGATCTGCGTGTCGAAATACGCTAGTCTGGCTGGTCGGTGATCCACATAACGGTTGGATCATGCGGCCGCGCTTCTTGACGTCGGACGTGTTTATAATGGATGGATCAATAATCTTGGTTTTCCTTTTTCACTTATATTCCCTCGAGATACTGCACGGTTGATTTATTTTATAAATTAGCTTTTTTTTTGTCTTTCTTTCTTTCTCCAGTCCCACATCACTTACATATGCCCAAGCTTGGATGTACTACTTATGCATATGTACTTTACGAAAAAAAAGTCTCTGCTAGGAGAAAATGTTTCACTTCGACGACCCTTTTTGGTTTCGAGAGACTCGCGAGATATTAGGTCAGTACTTACTTGACGCGGACGTGCGATCCGATTACGAAGACGAGCGCAATCGGCTACTCCAGCTCCATCAAGCACGTAAACTGACCCAGGAGTCCCGGGCCATCGCGACGTGGACGCGTGCTGGGATCATACAGCCGAGCTCGTGTCCAGTTGGCCCTCGATGACTCATTGACAGGTGGCCATTGGGTCTCGACTCTCGTACTAGGGGATTACAGCACACAGGGGACTTGTGGCGGTCGACTCCAAGACTTCTCTCCAAGTCATGGAAGCATGTCGAGCCTCAACTACATGATAGATGTAGTACGGCAGTCACTTTGCTACGATCGAAGATTCCTTCGAATAATCCACTGGCAAGTTCAGTCGTTCATTCGGTTACTAATATTCTTTCTTCCGTTCACGGGATTGATTGAGCCGAGAGCAGCTAAGACTCGTCGGGAGAGGACCCGAGAGAGTTCCGTTCCTCGTTTCAATCCGCCGCCTCGCCTCGCCCGGCTCACACGAATCGAGCGCGCTGTCGTTCGTTCGTGTAAACCTCTCACTCTCAGCCTCCGTTGCTTCCTTCGGCCGCCGTATCGGAACGGACACTTCTCTCCGTCCAACGATCGGTCACCGGTCATATCCGAATCGTGTGCGTGCAATCACGACGCACTGATTCGGAGCCTGTTGGGTTCACACCGTGGCCGCGTCGCATTCGGCGGCCTTTATGGAAAACGTAAACTTGCCGGCCGATCGTAACCCATGATGGCGAACTCGTTGCAGGCCTGCCGCTTCAGAGTCTCACCGATCGGTGGATATATATTTCAACGAATGTGTTGATGCCGCAGGGCTGTGATCAGGATATCGCATTCGCCGCCCCATCAGTGATTCATCTCGCCCACATGGTCGGAAGCTTCCTCAGGTTCAACCGAACAACTGCTCGCCGTCGCCGTATCAAGGCGCTGGGCCGCTTGTGAAAAAAAAAAAAGACCGAGATCCATTACTTGGGCAACGCTGTACGAATACCTATGTCAATCTAGCGAAACCACCCACTCTCAGAAATAAAAAGAAAATGCAACAAAGGACAACACCACTATCGTCACGTCTGCGCGGGGGAGGGCGCGGCCTGGTACGCCCCATAATAGTTGGGCTGGTATAGACCGTTCGGGCTGTACGGACCCGCGGCACCAGGCTGTCCCGCGACCGCGCTCCTCATGTGTGGAGGCAACGTCGGTACATACCCGGCCGCGCTGGCACCTGCTGGGGCGGTCCATGTTCCACCCGCGGTAGGTTGGTACGGTTTCCCACCAGGCGCTGCTGCTGCGACCGTATTCGCTACCGCAAGTTGACCGGATGCTTGTGCCGTTGCGCTAAAGAAGCCCGCGTACGACGTCGGTATCACCGGTGTTGTCGCCGTGGGCGCAGCAGCAGGAGCAGCAGCAGTCGTGCTTGGCTGGGGAGTCCCTTTGCGTGATCCGCCCGCGGACGTGCCACCCTGCGCTTGGGGATTGTACTGGTACCAAGAAGAATACGTGTACTGCTGTTGTCCCGTCGCGGCGTACGGTTGCCCTTGATAGTATTGTGCTGCCGCATGCGTCTGGGCGGTCGTCGGGGTTGCGTACGCGTTGGGATAGTAGGGCGGCTGACCGGGCTTGTACTGATAGCCCGGTCGGTAGGGTGACGCATAGCTGTAGGAATAACCGGCGTAAGCCTGGGCCGTCGCTGGGGTTGGGGCGATCGGTTGCACAGGTACCGGCTGGGTGGGCGTTGGTGCAGTGGCTGGTGCGGCTGGGGGGGCTGAGGGGATTGCGGTTGCAGTGGACTTGATGTAGAGGGTTGAATCGTCCCGAAGAGCCGTCGGGCGTTCCGCGGGAAGTGTCCCGTGCCAACCCTGTGTGGGTGCTATGGGTAAAGTCCGTTGGAGTTTATGGAGGGCGGACGGAGAAGGAGCGAGAGGAGCGAGATCAGAATTCGACGACCGCGGTCGGAGAGACGTGAGAAGAGAGAGGGAGTCGAGAATACCCTGAGCTAAAGTGCAAATTTGAGTATCAGTATCCAAAAACACGCTGATGGGACTGACCAGTATCCCACTCTTCTGACCCTTGTTCGACTGGGGCGAACTCTCCCTTTGATAGGCGTTTGTTCTGAAGTTCTTCTAGTCGTTTGAGTGCGCTGGCGTTTCGCTCTAGCAATTCATCGACAGCTGACTCGAGCTCGAGACTCCCGAGGGCGTGCTTGAGCACAGCTATTTGCTTCTTGGTGAAGAGCCCCTCCAAGACCTCTGGACCGTCGAACACGTCACTCTGAATGGGCTCATCGGCGCCGTTGGGCTGAGGAGACTCGTGGAGTTGCTCGGAGGGCTGTTGGGTGACGGGAGTGTGCTCGTCTGACCACCTCTTCTTTCTATCCTCCCATGTCCAAAACAATTCACCGACGGCGGACCGGCCG
>JBBPPA010000008.1:0-80842 GCA_038091735.1 Leccinum pellstonianum
CTGGGAGTTGCTGTGGCTCCAGTGGTAATCTCTGTGGGGTTCTGGGGGGTTCTGGGGGTTCTGTGGTTCCAGTGGTGTTTCTGTGGATCTCTGTGGGTTTCTGTGGCATTTGTTGGGATTTGCTGATCAGTGTACTACTATGGGGATATGCGGATGAGATGGATGTGATACCGCGTGGCGATAAAGGCAGGTCTGTTGTCCATGACGATCTCGGACAGGGACCCCAATGACAGAGGATCTCTTCGAAGATGAAGGAGGAGAGGCCGGCTGCATTCTCGGACCTGAGCATCCACCATTCCGGGTAGGACGTGAGGGCACACCGGGCTTGAACGATGTACCGGTAGCCACCAGACTTGGGCATGAGCATGGTGTCGATGTGAGCTTTGCGGAAGAGACTGCCAATGATTGGGACAATGGGAGGAATGTGGAGCTTCCAGGTCTGACGGACCTGGCACTCGTGACACGTCTGGACGAACCACTTGACGTCGTCCATGAGCTCGGGCCACCAGAAACGATGGAGGAGGCGGGTGCGGACTGTGAAAACGCTTGTGACCAAGGTCGTTGTGGGCCTCCTTGATGAGACCATACTGGCAGTGTACCGGAACGACGAGTTGGTGACGGCCATGGGGTTCGCAGCACCAGAGAGAGCTGTGGAGAAGGAAGAATTTTGTGGCTGCATTGATGAAGGACTGGAAATCGAAATTGGAAAGATCTGGGGGACGAGTCCGTGTCTCAAGAAAATCATGAATCAAAAGAAGACAAGCATCCTTGGCAATGGCCTTGGAAGAACGGGGTATTGTAGATGTATCTGCGGAAGCGGGAACAGAGTCCGGAGCCGAAAACATAGGTAAAAGAAACGAGTAAGAGCGGACATGAGACGGGGGCAGGTCGGTACCTGGAGTACGGTATGGAAACGAGATAGCAAGAGATGGAGAGCAGGGATGCGGAAGACGGTCATTGAGTAACGTGGTAGCAAAGGAGTAAGCATTGTCCAGCCAGTCCTTGACGTCGTCTTCCTCAGGTGGATCATCATTGGAAGGTGGACGCCGGGACAGCCTGTCCGGACTGGTATGCTGCTTACATCAGCAAATCCCAAAAAATGCCACAGAAACCCACAGAGATCCACAGAAACACCACTGGAACCACAGAACCCCCAGAACTTGCTGGAACACTGGCATGTTGTAAACGAAAATGAAAGAGAAGAATACCCACGATCCATCGATTGATGGTCGCATTGGGCTGGAGATCGGGGTTGTTGATCATCCCCTGGATGTATTTGGCGTCCATCTCCACGGTCAAGTTTGTAATGCCAAAAATAATAACATGGACCATGCGGAGTGCACAGAAGAGTCCGTAAAGTTCAAGCTTTGCCTAAGAATAACGGCTCTCGACTTCGGTAAGACTAATGGAACAGAAATGATTTGGGTACCGCTTGCCATCTTCTCCTTCTTGCAACAACTTGAAAATGAACCCTACCACGATCACGGAAGTATCGATGGCAAGGAACACATCATGGCTGGACTCATAATCAAGCCGCCGGAGCGCAGGAGACTTGATGATCTCGTCCTTCAGACAAGACATGGCTTCGCGCTGGGCATCGCACCAAGAAAACGGAACGTTCTTCCGGGTCAGCTCGACCAACAGACGAGAAATAGTAGCAAAATTATGAATAAAAATACGGACCACGCCACAAATACCCAAGAAACCGTGGACCTGTGTGAGGTTCTGACATTCCAGCCAATCACGGATCTTCTGGATCTTGGCTTCATGCGGAACGCGTCCCTCGAACGTACACTTGTGTCCGACGATGGTAGCGTCTGGAGCAGCAAGGACAAACTTCTTGGTGGAGATGGTTGCGCCGACGTTTTGGAGTCATTGGAGAATGCAGTGGACGACAGTGAGATGTTCCCAAATGAAGCGGCGGATTCCGCTATTCTCCGGAATGGTCTTGGCATAGTGTCCATCAACATCTTGGTAGCGGGAAGTGGCGGACTTAACGGGGAGATCGTCGATGAAGGGTAGTGTTTAAAAGTCCAGTTCAGTTCGGTCTTTTACCTTTTTTGGGCAAGACCAAACCGTAACCGGTCTTGGGAATTTGCTGAAATAAAAACAACCGAACCAAAACCGAAAAAACCGATTTTTCGGTCTATATTGGTCTTTTGCCGGTCTGGTTACGCTTATTAACCGGTTTTTGTGTGCTCAAAAAATAGAACTCACCTTCAGCTTTCTACCACTATTTTTCTTATGTAAAACGGTTCACACGCGACGGAGATATGATCATTTTAAGATTCGATGCAATATGGCTCTTTAGACAGCTAGAAAGATCAATCAGAACGCACTCCGCAAGTGATCGGCGGGCTTGGCGGTGGCTGTACCGAATGTGGGGAACGCCCCTATCTAACTGTAGAGCCAATAATAACGTACATCGGCCCATATGCGGGTGCGCTATGACCAATATCGACCTTTAAATCCATATATTGTCATAAATATCATAACTAACTCAAATAAAATCGTAAAAATATGCAAAAATCAGGAATAATCCTCGTATACACTACCAAATAGGGGTAAATAGGGGCTACCCCAAAAGACTGGTTATGACTGGTTATGACCGGTTTTTTTCGGTCTTTTGATTTTTGGAAAAATCAAAAGACCATAACCGAACCAATGATTGAACCTTAGGAAAGACCGGACCAATCAGGTAGCGTAACGGCGACGCGTCGACAGCAAAAGGGAGGGAGTTGGTGGGCGGGCCGGTAGCGTAACGGCGATGCGTCGACGGCAAGAGGAAGGGAGTTGGTGAGAGGGATGGTGTTGGTGGGTGGGCCGGTTGCATAACAGCGATGTCAAGGAACTTGAAGGGATGGAAGCGTTGATAGAACATCTTTCTCCAGACGCGCTGGAGAAAGGTCCCCCATCACTGCTTCTATTGTGTGTGGTTGGTGAGGGTGGATGGGGGAATGATGGCAAGTGGATGGCAAGTAGATGGCGAACGAGATGGCGAATGAGACAGCGAAATGATGTCAAGTTTGAAGCAGAGTTTTATTTTGGCAAGTAGAGTAATCAGTACCGTCGCTGTCGGTATTCGCGGCCATCGCCATGTTCATAACGCCTGCTTATGGCGAGGGATTACTATATCAATTTCGTCAAACTAATCTTAATTCGAAAAGTACAGAAACTTTGTTGGAAAGGATCTCTCGCTATGTATCACGGCGATGATTAATTGTATCTAGTTATCGGCATCACAGGGTTAAATTAATATTGTAATGATACCGAAATAATCATCGGCCAATCGGCAAGATGCAGAGTGATGGACAATTAGCTGAGCCTATCGGCAAGATGCCGGGGAAATGGCTAATGATCCCATCAGCGAGATGCTGGGTTATACTACATGGCCAACCGGTGGATCGCGGAATGTATGGCCAGAGAGCCATCAGTGTGTAGAATGGGGAAATGGAACACACCAATCGTCAGTGTCATGTCGTCATAATAATATTGGCTGACCAGTAAACTGTTGATCATGGAAAAATAGAAAATTGGCCAATCGGTAAGTTGTTGGGAAAGTGGCTAATGGTCCCATCGGCGAGATGCCGGGACTAGAGCAGTATCTAATGGGCCCATCGGCAAGATGCTGAATTGTACTAATTGGCTGACCAGTGAATTACTCGGTATACACAAATGTAGCCGATTGACCAGTCGGCAAGATGCCAAGTAAAAGCTGACTTGGCCGATCAATGTTTATGGAGGTTGTTGACCCATCGGCCGATACTGGCTGGCCTGTTACTTGCAGTGATTTTGCACTTTGGCTAGCCAGTCATTTGCTGAAAAATAGTACTGCATTATGTGAATCAATGTCAGACCAGGAGAGGATGTGATGGTTATGAGAGGTGATCATAGAGGGAAAAAGGGGACTGACTGTGTCACGACTCACGAGTGTATTTGGAGGAGAAGTTGTTGGACATTTCATGTCATTTGCAACCTAATGTGGGTTCGACAATCACTTCTCATCATAACAGAGAACTAATTAATTACTAGAATGTTCTCACTCTTTCGATCAATCACTGTGCTCATGCATATGGCATTTGTGACTGAGATGAAAACCAGCAATACCTCCATAAGGAAGTACTGATTATTGCCAGCGTTAACAAGGGTTGGTGAGGGACGTTGGTCAGTTGTGGATGGCGTACCTGCATGGTTGCACGGACTGGAGGTATTCTTGAGACATACAACAAGAATGCAGTTGTCGTCAGGTCTGTTTTTCTTTATTTTTTGCTTTTGATTTTTGCTTGATTTTTGCATCCTTCAGAGGTGTTGCTAGTATGCTCGCTGGGGGGCACTTGACACCACTTCAGGTGCTGCAGGTTTGCAACACATTTGAACAGGCAGTCATCTGAGACACACCTCCTGAAAGGGCAAGAACTCCTATGCCTGAGCCACAGTCAAAGGCTACTGGGAGCACCCCTCCTGATGCCTGGACCATCGATGAGAACGACCATACACTGTTGCACATCAGTTACCCACAACTCAGTGGTAAGCAGCCCACACTCTAGGCATTAATGGTCAACTGATCTCAAGACATTCAGTCCACAAATTCATGTACCATCCCAGTATCCTTAAATCTCTGGAAACTTATTGCGCAGTCTTCCAGATTTCCTTCAGATGGCGAGATGGGTATGAAGGGTGCCTTGCGAAGACGGAAATACCTTCCCATTTCACAGGTGTGTCTGGGCCTGTCCGCACTGGGCATCTGGCATGCCACCTCACCACTTGGACGAAAGGGGCTAAACTCTTGCGAGAGAGCATCCCCAAGACATTGTTGCAGCCATACCACCTGATGAAGAAGAACACCCTCTGCATGGTGATTAAGAGTACCAAGGGAGGGCAACTGATTGGGTCAGTGCTGTCAGTTACCAAGGCATCTTTGAAAGAGCAACGGGTTATAGTCCGACATCTGGATGGATCACCAGCCAAGGAAAATACAATATTTCGATAGAGTTATTCTAGTTGAAGTCCCCAATTGTGAGTAGTACAGCCATACCTAAAACACAGACAGCAGTACACAGTAATGTACAGATATAATATATTAACTCGTATGACCAGCGCTATTTTTAAGGTAGATCCTGAGGAAGTCAGAGACTACCCAGTTTCCTTCATACTGAAGAAGCTAGGGATATTGATCTTTTGCCTGTCAGGTGGTTGATCAGAATGCCTTTTTTTTTTTTTCAGAATTGCATCATACATTCCAGAAAACCAGCTTCAAATTGTTGCCCCTCTGCTTACTCCATGGCTTCCGGGTGTTAAGGTGCTCTTTCGCAAGGTGGATGATCACGAAGTTCTGGGATCAATGGTGAGTTAGACATTTATTCAGAAGTACTTGGTTGATACTTACTTGAATTTCATCGTATTCAGCAGCCAGCCAGCCAAGTTTATCCTGCAGGTTATATCCACCCCAACTAATCCTGGAAACTTCTCCCCAGGGCTTGCATACCAGCAATGTAAGCATAGGCGCAGGTGTGACTAGCTGCTGTTTCTGCACCCAGGTCACTGTAGTATTTGCAGTCATTGATGTCTCCTCATACGGGAAGACCTTGTGCAAACTCAGAGGCACAGGAGTCCGAGATACAATGTTTAGAAGGGAAAGTGGAATGGTGTGTAAGAGGAGGGAAGTATTGATGGAAGGACCAATGAGAGACAACTTTAGGCATAGTTGTTGATGAGGGGTGCGTGTGTGCACACTTACTTATATCGTGTGGCTCTTACTTATATTATTTGATCCCTGCAATGTTCAATTGGAACACTTGGCGACAATAGCTTTAGTGCGTATTCTTATGCCACCTAACGAGGCCACTACCAATTGTCTACTAATCACATTGCATATATTAAAGTGGCCTAATATGTGCCACATCATGTGTCTCAAATTGTGGGACATTATTTATGTCTGGTACATAACTTCCCACAGTCTCCTTTTCTCTTTACACTATTGTTTATGCCACTCAGATTACTATTACTACACCACTCACTGCACCCAGTAACTGTAGCACTTAGCATGTAAATATAATAGCTAGCATTTCTAGCATTGAACAACAAACAATTGTCCATCAAGGCAAAAAAAGCAAAACAAATGGCATGATACAATAAAAGGCGTAGGTCATCATCATGGTTGTCCAAGGGGATTTCATTACATTGACAATGATTACACCCACATAACCAGGCTCATAGTGGTGAGATGACACCCAATGAAGGCCAGAGCCGTGATGCTTTTTTCATAATGAACATAAGTAACTGTGAGTCAGCTGCTCATCTTATTGACCAGTTGTATGTAAAATGCAGATCAGGCCCTATCACTGAGCAATGGTAATAGGTGTGATTGCACAGAATGAACATGGCTAAACCCCTCCCCCTGCTCCAACTTGTCCTCCTTCTACTTTCCGTAGTTATTTAAAACCAACCCATCCGCAGCACTTCATGGTCACTTGACTCCCTTCGCTTCATTGCAGCCAGCAGGAACAGTCAACACGCCTGCGGTGCCCGTTGGTCCTGCCACAAAAGGAGCCGAACCATGGCAAATTCAATTTTACAAACTGGCGGTTCAGGAAATCCTTGATCGTGCAAAGCAGTTCTCTCACTGCGATGCAGCATCTGTGAATGCCTTTCCATCTCGCGCTCACTTCAATACACAGGCCTGTGAGTATGTGGAGGAAGTGATCAGCGAAAGAAAATCTCGTGGCTTACCGATCAGCGATGATATGTGACTCTACCGTTTCTTGCACCATTGCTAATAATATCTATTCAAGGTTGGTGGCCACATTATATGACTGAAATTTACAGACTGGTAAGATTCTGACTTTCATATAATAACATCCTTAGTAAAATAAATAGCTCTGGGAAGACCTAGGAAATTGGCATTCATTGCTGAGGAAGAAGGCCCATATATACGTAACCCAGTGCTACAAGCCTGACAATTGTCGCGAAGTCAACTCTGAGATCATTGTCAACTGGTTTTGATGTTGCCTTGGATTAAATTTTGTTCTGATTTACTGTTGCTCCCAATCTATAGGGTGAGATTGTTATGGCATCGCTGACTGGTTTCAGCATTGCCCCTGGATTCAATCTAATTTTTTATCTCACATATTAATACCGTTACTATACACATTTTCAAGTTCTCTCCATTGAGTTAGATGATAATGTGATCTCTGAGTGTGTCAGATCCTGTCAGATCCTGTCTGAATGAGTTGAGATCAATGTGGAAGAGCTGTCACAGTCTGTGATGTATGTAATCTACAATACTTGAGCTTGCTGCTTTGTAGTAGCCCAGTTCAGGACAGATCTGGAATAGAGCCAGACAATACCTGGCAGACCTTTCTGGGGACTTCTGGAGGGCTGGAACATTATATAGTACTGTCCAGTTCTGGATGGAAGGAGGCAGATTTACTAATGACTCTCTCTTGCTCTTTTTTGCTTCCACCCACATCCCAATCATTGACATGATTTGAGGTCCTGTCGTGCCCCTTTTGTTTTGCCTCCTCCTCCTTGTCTCATGTCTTCCTTTTGCATGATTTGGACTCACCTGCACTCCGAAGGTTTGGTCTGCTTGTCATTCTAGAACCCCATCATTCTAAACTTTCCATATTGATAACCAAAATTTAATACAAGGCTTCATTCAGATTTGAACATTGATATAGGGCTTCTTGACAGCAGTGATATGTTTAGACTTAGTAATGGATGAGCAAAGTCCATTAGGAGCACCAAAAAGCTGAATTAGCTCTTTGTAGTGTTGTAAATCATGAATTCAAGGAATGGATATTCCTGAAGGACGAACTCCACAAGTTTGAAAAATTGAATGATGTGTTTCAAACTATTCTAAAGCATTTTGCAATGCCTCAAGATCTTGCTCATCCAGGGAGTATTGGAGAACAATATAACAGAAGTCCATGAAGTAGTCTGCAATTTCTAGAAGGTACATCTATTTTTTGGGGGAATTTGGGTGAGAAGAAAATAATATCTGTAAGTTTCCATTTTTACCTTCATTAAGGCTTTAGAGTCATTTCCACCCATTGCTTGAAACAACACCCTTGTGGAAATCATCTTAATCCAGGAAAAGATGGAAGTGCTGCAAGTCTATAAAAGATAATGATTATTATTGTGAGGTGTACAATATGAAGAAGAAATACATAATGATGATCAATGTCAGTCAAGATAGAACTAGTGTTCTGATAATGCTCCTTGATATATGCTTCAACCCATGCAACCAAATAGTCTTTAAAGATAATTTAATGGAGGATATCAGGAGCTATCAGTTTATGGATATCTGCTCTGGGGAAGCTGGCTTAGTACCAACCACCTGGATCTTCCCTATCACTCAAAGAAACTCACGCAAAAGTAAATCGGACCATACGAGATTCTAGAATCTTGAGGCAACACGGTGGAGCTAAAATTGCCCCAAAGAGTTAAATGCTCACCGACGGTCAATATATCCCGTGTGAAAAAATTCCTGGACACCCTTCCCGAACAACCGGTGATTAGACCAAACCTGGTCCTCGTGAATGAAGAAGGTGTTTTGGAATGGGAAGTTGAGTCGATCTTAGAATCACGAGTAAAAAGGAGAAAATTGGAGTACCTGGTGAAGTGGAAGGGATTCGATCTCACCGATGCGACATGGCAAACCAGTGCGGACAATGTTAGTAATGCCAAGACCACCATCGCAGGCTTTCACTATTTGAACCCATCTGCTCCAAGAAAAATTTGGGGTCCCTTGACGGAGTTTCATGCATTATTTTTTCTGGAGAAACCTGCATGTCTGGAATCCATGCCTTAAAGAGGGGGTAGTGTTGTAAATTCCCGGTCTAGTCCAACCGACCGCTCACAGTCTGGAGCACAGTCTGGCATCACTGACAGCCTGGACTAGAGTACCGGACATACACTTGGACTAAGGTCAGGTGACCTACCCTCATCAGCCCTCATCCTCGATGTCACTACATTACCATGATGTCCCCACTATCATTCCATTACTACTCACTCCCTAAGTTATATCATTATGTAGACCTGATGTCACTTAGAATGTATGTATGTAACACCTCATGGAGTCCGCCTGTATGTAGAATAGTCCGCTTGCATAAATACTTGAGTCGGTCATAGCTGGTAGACCCAGCTTTGACCTCTTGAGCTTATAGCTAAAGTTCCTTGCTTTCTCCTTCATCTTTTCTCTTCCAAGTGTTGTTGTCAGCCCCCGAGTGATTAGTCCGACAGTCCGCCAGACCTCAGTTTACTTCGAATGCAAGGATGCAAAGGCTAACATGTTGACCACCAACACATGTCGTTGTCTTGCTATCGTCATGTCGGCATATTGGAATGAGGAAGGGGGGAGAGGGGAGAAAGGCAAGGGAAATGATAAGAACAGCAGTGACTATGCAGCACATATGACCAGTGGAAGGGCCTGTCATCTTGAACCTCACTGTCATGGTGTCATTGTCATGTAATGTTTTTTTTTTGTCAAAATCTGTAAAATGCTTGGTGAGCGTCTAGTTAGTGTGCTGCTTGGTTAGTGACTATGAACACTACGAACACTATGGTACTATGGTCACCATGCTGTCTGTCATCCTCGCCATCCTCATCCCACCACTACACAATGATGATGACTTTGATGACCGGCCCTCCTATCGCCCTCGCTCTCCTCATCCCACAACAAAGATTAGGTTAGTTGTTGCGCTGTCTGTCCCCATCCCTGCCCCTCCAGCATGTAGAAGCCTGAATGCTGCTGTCTCTGTCATTCTCGTTATTGCCTCGCCCTCACCCTCACTGCCATCATGTCCCCTCCTGTCCCCTCCTGTCCCCTCCTGTCCCCCCCTGTTCTGTCCCCTCCCCATCATCATCCCAAGATGCCGACACACAGACATGTGCCATCACCCTTTCCATACCAAGCCACTGCCGACCTCATTGCTAACACAGTTGTCAATGGCAGGATAAAGATGGATTTCAACCGGTTGGATTTCTGCCGCGTGGTTTTCATGCTGAGAAACTCCTAAGCATGATGAGACTAGGTTGTATAGCTCAGCTGATGTAGATAATTTCGGAAGCGCCGCATCCGGGATGCCAACTGGGAGGCAGGACGGGACTTGGCAACAAAGGAACTGTAATGATGGAAGACATCTTTGTGGAGTAACATTCTGGTGGAAAACTATTGGTAATTGCCTGTGGCAACTTCAGCTGCTTTGGCACTTGATGTAACTGGCACACACAAGAGAACAATGTGTGAGTGGACCATAACCCCATCCTTAATACTGAAGGAGTGACAAGACAAAATCTCTTCCAGATTGAAGAGAGCATCAACCTTTTCAGAGGACCTGCTTGAGGTTCCAACTTCTGTCACACTGTGGAGGAAATCAAGACCCACGATGCAGAGCTGGCTTGTATGTGGATGATGACTACTCCCACTTCCCATCATCTCCTCTCAATCTCCATCAGTCACACCTGTGCCTGCTGTTACCAATGCAATCATCAGCTCAATGATAACTCAATGTGAGTGAGCATAGATAAACTCACCATCTGCATGGAGTATGAATCTGTTGTACGAAACAGATGGATCTGAGAGACATAGTTCCCGAAAGCATGTAGTTTGTAAGTTTGTAAATTCAATGTTTTCTGTCGGCGGACATCAACCCTGTTCCCCAAACTCAAGAGATGTCAGGCTTGGGGCCATTGTTACGTTCCTCGTATCTTAGCTAACCCCTTAGCTAACCCCCTCGGTTCCCACATGGTTTGCCTTTCCGTTTCCCCTTTTTCCTCAACCTTTCTCCCTCGAGCGTTATCTTATCTAATCTAGGCGCCTTACGCGCCTATCTTATCTTATCTTCCCTTCTTCTTCTAGGTCACGTGACCTGACGTCACTCATGATGTCATACCCTATACCCTATCAGTCAGCACTTACACATACAGGTTAGGGCAGGCGTAGTTACATGGTCCGTGCACCCACTAGCTAGGTATATAAAGAGTAGCACTTGTACTTCGATACCTCAGTCTAGTATTTTTACCTCTTGTCTCATAGTCCCCTCCGAGCCCTCCCGCGGCTTGTGCGACCTCGACAGAGTCTCTATCCGCCACCGCTCTCACTCGTCTCTAGCAAGACAAGTTGCTGCGACTCTACAGCAGTAAGCACCGCGCGCATACGATCCCCGACGCTAACGGCTACGCCCTTATCGTTCTATCATTCCCGCTTTCGAGTCCCTTTATAGGTTATTAGGTTTGCTAGGTCGTTCTAGCACTCTCCCAGAGTCGGTGCTTCACAGCCATGCCATACATAGCTCATAAGGCGTAGCATTGTTTAGTAGAGCAGTAGGACATCTGTTCCAAACATGGTCAAGGGCAGCCAAAGCTTCGCCCCAGAATGAAGTAGGCAGGCCAAACTCATGCAACATGCTGGTAATATGCTCAGAGAGCAGTCTGTTCACACATTCAGCAATCCCATTCTGGATTTTTGATAGCACAGAAAGTAACTGTGTTTACTTTATTTTTTCAACTGTATGCACATTGACTTGGATCACAACCCACAGACCCTCTTACCAGAGGTGGAAATGGATGCCGTGAAGGCAATGCTTCATGACAGAATTTCCGTGATCAAGCACATGATGGCGGACTATTTATGAAATCTCAACCCCAATTTGAAACCCCACCTATCCCATGCAATCATCCAAAGACCCTTCGCTGTCAATTGGGCACATCTTAGAGTGGGATTGTTTGGAGGAATGAGATATTGTGGATCATCCCTACCAATGGTGGCTAAAAAAACAGACAACATCTACAATGACCCCTGAGTTCTTCATCCGTGCAGGGAGGGCTTGTAATGTAAGAGAATTCACAATGGAATGGAGGTTGAACACATCTTTCTTCTTCACAATGACTACCCACCAATGTCAAGGAATGGACGACTAAACTAGCGGGCTCTGAGTACTTTAATTAAATTTCGCTGTCAGGTTATTGTGTCTTCATCTCAGCTACACACGACAATGAAGACACAGGCTATCGGCAGCTAAGAAGAATTAAGCCATAGATGAGTATCTAGGTGGTTCAGAACGGCATGCCAACACATCACATCACCAACTTCTTTGCTTCAAAGGGGGCCGTGGTGCACACACTGACTTTGTCATTGGGGAAGTAATTGGGGGCGCAGACAAATGCAGGTCATAACTAAGTCACAACTAAAGAGGAAAAAGGGGAAAAGGACAATCTGGCCTCATGCGACTGAGTCGGACAAGCTGGTGTAAGGGAGTATGTGGGAATATGGTGATGTTCCAAAGCTGCTCCTGCATGATTACCCAACACACCCAGAAAGTGCATGACCCATTTGGTGTAGTTCCCCCACTGATATTCCAAGGTCACATTGAAACAAAGTTGATATTTGGAGTAATTGCAAAATGCATCTTCAAAGAGCCATGCAACCCGGTTAGCAGCCATAAATTCACCAGTGCTCATCTTTGTCAATCGTCAAATCTGCTGAAGCAGAATCCTCTTGAGCTTTGTTATGTGTTGAGGCCTTTGGAGATGACCCGTCAAGTGGTGTCCGGTTTTCTTGCGGCAGTATTTTGTTCTCAGATGTTGGTTGGCAATGGTAACTGACTGGCAGTCCGGTCCACTAACACCTTCAATGCTTGTAAACTGCCCCCCTCAGAAATTGTCCCATTCAGAAGCACACCTGATCTAATAAGCGAAGGAAGCTTCTGGGAGTGGGATAACCACTACATAGTGACTGTAGGATCACACTAGAGTCCACTGTGAGTAACCAAGAATGATACTGAGTGAATAACAATGAGCTACTGACCTGGAGTCCACTGTGAGTAACCAAGGGAAACAAAACAGAGGACTCCGAGGCTTAAGTCTAGTGGCTGTAAATACTGGCAAACAACTGGCAGCCACAATCAGCCACACTCAGCTACAACTGTGGGAAAAGTAATCACAACTCGAAGAAAAGAAGATAGAGGTGTGTAGGACGACCACAAGGGTCTAGAACCTGGAGGAGAAAAGTTTGATAAGGTTATCGACCATGGGGAATCCAATGGTGATGGTTAGAAGTAGCGCAGAGCACTATGAAGTCTACAATGAAGTAAAAATGGATGAAAAGAGTGCGAAATCACCAAAAGTAACAGATATGACAAGGGCATAAAAAAGGAAAAGGAAAATATACTTGGTGGCCAAAAATTATTCTCTATCTCCATGGTACAGTTGGAAAATGAAACCAGGCTACGGCTGGGATCTCATGCACGAAGAGTAGCCTGGAAACCTTTGAATTGCCCTCCAAGTTATCCATATGTGGTGGCCAACCATCTTGGATGCAGCAATAGGAGGAGCATATTCCCTCAACATTGTACATAGTGAATTTTAATTTGATATGTGTGAGTAGAATTATGCTAGGGAGGGAAATGTGACATACCCTCCGACACCATCTCTACCTCTCCTTTCGCAAAATCAACAGATCGTACTATCCTGATAGTGATCAGCAAAATAAGCTTGTGGGGGGCTATACTGGCCCTTGATGACTTCCACCAGATCACCTGACATGGTGAAAGGATCATTAAGTAGACTCACCACTTCCATTGTTTCTAATATAATCATCACATCATTCTCTGGGGCTTCAATGATAGAGCCTGTTGCCCCACAATGATTTCCTGCAAGAATCTCGACAGTGTCACCTTGTTTGATGACATGGTGTCACTCTAATAGTGATATTTCGCATGGCACAGCAGCGAGATGGTGATCACAGGGAGAGATGGTGATCAAATTTTCTTCATAGTTGATCGACACGATGGTGGCCCGTTCACCTACAAGAGAGCCTACTATTGGGCACACCAGGTCCCCTTCCTTCCAAAATTGCACGGTAACCTTCTGGTGAGTGTGTTTGAGAAGAGGATGGTCCACTTGAGCCTCAATGTAGAGAGCTCTGATCAGGATGTAGCCTAGCCCGTACTCTGTGTGGCAACAAGATCAAATGTTACTTTTGGTGATTTTACACTCTTTCCATCCATTTTTACCTCATTGTAGACTTCATAGCGCTCTGCTGTATTTACAGCCACTAGACTTAGCATCGGAGTCCTCTATTCTGTTTCCTTGGTTACTCACACTGGACTCCAGGTGAGTAGCTCATTGTTGTTTGCTCAATATCATTGTTGGTTACTCAAAGTGGACTCCAGTGTGACCTCCTATTCAGTGGTTATCCCACCCCCACAAGCTTTCTGCGCTTATCATCAAAAGGCTGCCGCTGCGGCAACCATTTTTGTTCTTTGAATTTGACAACATCTTCAACGTCTATGACGTCGAGGAATGACCAAAACATCGCAGCAATCTTGATTTGTGGAGATGACATAGTATCTTGACAGCAGACACCCTGCAGAACGTGAACCCACGAGAAGGGTTTTACACAAGGTGTCTTGGCATCCAAGGAAGAGTGGTGAGTAGCTTAATTGATTTGATGCAGCATGAAATCCTTCAACAAATCTTGACAGCAGAATGACAACTAAGCGGTCTACACCTTCTCCTAGATGTAAGACGATGGAAAATTGGGAAGCCCACCTGCATAAAGCAGCAGAGCCTGCCGAGCAGTGCACTTTTGTACTGGTACAGTACATTTATTCTTTTTGAACTGTATCCAAAGGCACATTTATTTAGGGCGAAGTACATCAGCTCTTTAGACTTTGTGGCTCATTAGCCAGCGCCAATTGACAACATACATGCTTTTGAAAATCACATGTCACTCTGGAATACAGAGATTCTCGAAACCCTACTCTGTCAGCTCCCACCAGGTGCACTGTAAGGACAAAAAGTGACCAATTGACAAATCCAACAATTATATTTGAGAAATCCTCCATGATGCAAGACAGACTGTGGCTTTTTGTGCAGATGTTGATGAGCTGGAGTTGTTGTAGAGAGCAATGGTGAATTTGTTGACACTGTGGAGTGAGCACGTTGGAAGTATATTCACAATAGCGCCATGTGGCAAGTAATTGGATATCATACATAGATTTCTTGATTCACTGCTACTGCGAGACATCAAAACATACTTATACCTATAGTATCTATTCTTTCCTACTTGAAAATCAATGGACTGTATATAATGTTGAAACAATCAGAGTTAGATTGTTTAGTCATCAATCTACCAGAATATGTACTCAAATACTCTGAAGTTACTTCGTAGCTTCCACTCATACATTCCTAGTAAGTTTCTACTAGAGATTATATTCCCTTTATTCCTCTTGGTTCTCCTTGAACCTCTTGGCTGGACACTTTCTTTAAAGACTCCATACCTGTGTTGATGCCTACTCACGTCACACACTCTGAGTGGAATGTTCAGGGACATCATGGTCAAACAAGTACTGACAAGACTCCAGTAGAAGCTGAGACATATCCTGCAGTGAGTGAAAATCACTGGAATGCTGACAATAATGGGTGGCCTATAACAACCACTCCTTGGAATGGTGCTGCAACAGAACCAGTCATTCCTCCTACTGAGTAGTACCTGGAGAGAGTTACCAAGTCAACATCACAGTCAAATAGACAGAAGAACCTTTGGGATCTTTCACCACTCCAAAGTTAAATCCCTATGAGCTCATCCTTATTGAGCAAAAATCTTCCTCATTGTTCCAACCAGGAACTTCCTCCTCCCTAGCGCACATTGAATCTTCTCCCACCAAAATTCTTCTCATTCCCACTCCTCTTCCTCACCAGAAAACATTGTATGGCTCCTTATCTGGAACTTTCCTTCAGTCTTGACATGATTTGACCCAACCTTTTTTACCTCATCCCGCACCTCCAAGCCAAAGCGGATATGGTACAATTAAAAGTGAGCGCCAAAGAAGTCACCAACAAACACTGTCTAGACCCTGACAGATTTGCTATGGACATTTACAAAGGATATGGTACAATTAAAAGTGAGCGCCAAAGAAGTCACCAACAAACACTGTCTAGACCCTGACAGATTTGCTATGGACATTTACAAAGATACATTATGGACACTCTTCACAATGTCTTACCTTTCAATAGACAAATTCCAGGACCTCAGGAACTCCTTTACAGGAGACCTAGAAAAGTGGATGCTGGGGTATAGGCACCTCCTAGAGGATGCTCTCATACCCCCCTATGCTGGCCTCTTCTAGTTCAGCACAGTCTATATGCATTTAAAAGGCTGCAAAGGCTAGGGCAGCATTTCTGGTATCAATAACATAAAGATTCTAACAATATCAAGAAAGATCTTCAAATCTATTTGGATGATGAATTATATCAAGAAACGGAAAGAGGTTCAATACCACTTGGTTCATCACAAAATATGCCTGAAAACATATCTTTTCCACTAGATGACGAAGACATTATGCTTTTAGATCTTTCCCCTTCCCTTTTTATATCATTATCACTAGATGCTGATCTCTTTAATCCTTTCTTACAGATCCTATCTTTCTAGAATCATCACATGGCTACTCTTCCTTAACTAGCCACAGCTTGTGTTCCAGTTCTCGTTGGTGCTTCAAACTATGAGCAATGGATAACCTTTATCAGAGGACCTCTCCAAATGCTCGGTGGTTGGAAATTTGTTAACAGAGATATCACATGTGCCCAACAACAAAATGACCCAGACAGATAGAGTTGGGAACTCATAGATGGAAAAATCCTCTATGTCCCTGATGGCACTATGCAACACCCTTCCATTTCCTGCATTTTCTACTTAAAGCTCAAGTCCCTCTACATAAAGAAAGATATTCCTGGACAATTCATGATCTTTTCCGACCTGCTTCGCACTAGGATCGAGATGAACAAGTTCTCTGAAGAACTTTTTCCATCACCTCACAGTTTATGCAACTAGATGCCACTGGATTAATAATTCCCGCTACTCTAAAAGCAATGATTCTTCTTTCCCAACTCCCTCCTTCCTTTGATGGTATGATTTCTCATGCCATACAATCTGTTTCAAAAGTGTCTGAGACTTCACAATTGACACACTTCTCTCTTGTATCTCAAAAGAAGTCAATACTCAGAAGTCTGGTCTTCAGTCCATGAAGACCTTAGCTCATCGCATTTCCTCTTTCCCTTCTTTTTTCCAACAACAAAACTCACAGGCAAACCGCACTTCTGCCTTGAAACATGGACCTGGACCACAACATCCATGGAACTCCAATAACAATGGAGGTTCCAATAATTTTCCTAATTGTTATAACAATGATCAGAGCTCAGGAGAATTGAGACTCACACCGAGTTATGTTCCAGGTTCTGATTCCGCTTATTCTAATCAGTGAGGTTGTGAGCGAGATGCATGATAGTAGCAGTAGTCTAGTACTTTCCTTTTACCCCTGTTGACGACTTGCAAATTGGTACCTCTCCTTTTTTTTTATGATCTATGGGACATCCACACTATCATCACCTACAGAACATTATCATCCATAATGCTCCTCAAACCCCTGATCATAAAGCTTTGCTAGATGCTGCTCCACCACTCCGAAATGCAAATGTGATGAAGAAGGCAGGCATTCCGACCAAGTTGCAAATATCCGAGATTTGCCCCCACATTGTCCAGCAACATATTGATCTTGTTGGCTTTGACTGTTGCTGCTACAACCATGATCCAGAAGATCAAAGTACTTCCCCTTGCATTCCCCTTGCATTGAGTCAGAGATATGCAGATCTCTTCATAGATCATGCATTCCATAAACTAGTGAAACTCCAGCTCCACATCCCAAATAAGATCCCACGTGGTGAGATGTTCAGATGAAGTACTCTATTTGGACAAGTGACTTGAAACCACTGGTCAGTGGTCACCCAACTGCTGCTGCAGCTGCCCTTGGATCCAATTTTATAGCTCCTACTCATACATTCCTAATAAGTTTCTACTAGAGATTACATTCCCTTTATTCCTCTTGGTTCCACTTGAACCCCTCGACTGCGCACAAGGAAGTTGTATAACTTTTTTAAGTTATTTGCCCTGCTTTGACCTAGAGTTTGCCATTGATATACAAGAGATTCCATACCTCTTGTCATACCCAAAGCAGTAATGATGAGATTATTGTCCTTGTCCCCCAAAACCCGCGCTGTCATTGAAGCCCTTCAACCTCCAGGTATTCTATCACAAGGGTCCTCCGCGAGCTTGAAGAACACCAGAGTATGTAATTTGTGACCTGGTAATCTGGCAACTGCCACTTTGGCAATTGACAAAAATATACAGCAACTGTGACATTCAAATTGGGTGACATCTGGCTGTGAATGTCCAACCACTGGCTTTGAAATAATTGGATCTGAGTTTGAAATAATAGGAGTGGAGTGAACTGGTTTGAGTATAATTACATAAGCACATCAGAAATGACAGCAATTGGCCAATATTATATCGCTAGGATTTCATGACCATTTTGATCATATTTCATTCAGATTAGATCAGAATGATCAGATTCTTGGACCATTGTAATCAGAACAACAGGGGCTACAACTTTTCTGATGACACCACAAAGGAATACTGAGTTTCCTTTTTCGGAATAGATTTTCACAAGTACTATTGAATACAGCTAAAATTTTTGACAGTGGCTTGCTCCTTGTTTCTAATTGCCATTGGCCAATATTAACCAATCAGAAAGCTCATATCACTAGATTTTGCAACCATTTTCATCATATCTTAACCACAACAGGGGCTATACCTTGTCTAGTGACACCAAAAAGGAATAATGAGTTTCTTTTTTGGGAATATTTTTCGCAGATTTGGATGCAGCCTCTTTCTTGATAGGGATGTTCCTGTTTGTTCTGATAAATTACATAAGCAAGAAGTGCACCCATTGCAGCCACTACTTCTACAACATATTTTGGGAATTCCCCTGCTTTCCCCTAGCCATATAAATTATCTGAGTGTATAGACATAGTGTATGCTATATTAAACCATCCCCATGACTTAAATAAGGTTTTACATGGTTGTATGAGATGATCCAAAAGATAGGGGGAAGAATAGAAAACATGTTCGAATTTTGGATCCTTTGAACATAGGGACTTCAAAACATGCCCTGTGACATCCCCTTCATATATATCTACAACATACCAGAAGAAGGACTTGGAACTGAAATAAAAACCTGTAATGTTATGAGATGTTCTCCTCCTGGTCTTTTTTTGTTCAATGCAGTCATACAGGGGATGCTGATGGCTCTAAAATATGTCCAAGAATCTAATCATTCTGATCTAGTGTGGTTGAGATATGATGAAAATGGTTGTGAAATCCAGCAATATCATGTAGGCAAGAGCAAGAAGGTGAGGGTATCATAAGGGTCCCTACATAGGGGTACAGTTGTCAGAATTTGTGTATCCTCCAAGGATACCCAGAGGTACTCAGGAGCTATTAAAAGTCCTACTTTGGTGACTGTATGTCAGACTTTTCATCACTATAATGGTC
This sequence comes from Leccinum pellstonianum, assembly GCA_038091735.1. Classification (NCBI taxonomy): domain Eukaryota; kingdom Fungi; phylum Basidiomycota; class Agaricomycetes; order Boletales; family Boletaceae; genus Leccinum; species Leccinum pellstonianum. Next base: position 19,391 of record JBBPPA010000008.1, read on the forward strand.
TAACATGATATTTGAACACATAAGTATGAGGGGTATACAGGGGTAAGGATAGGGGTATAGGCCTTGGTACCCAGGGATTACCCCTGCTCTTGCCTTGCAATATGAGCTTTTTGATTGGTCAATATTGGCCAAGAAACTAATCATTTTGATCTAATCTGAATGAGATATGATCAAAATGGTCATGAAATCCTGGTGATATAAAGCATCTGATTGGTCAATATTGACCAATTGCAATTGCTACATCTTTCAGATGGATCACAGTAAGTCACCTAATCTGGATGGTGGTAGTTGCCCTTTCTATTTGGTCAAAAACTACATACATGGCTGTTTATGCAACATAATATTATGATGTTCATAGTATGCTGGACAATATATCATATCATTTATGAAGATGATGGAGAGTAACCTGTGTGTGAGATTCACATAATAATCATTTATCAAGTGTATAACCTCTTTGAAGAGTGTGAGCAGTATGTCAAGGAATTAATATACAGATAAAATTAGCCAAGACTGCAGCATAGAAACAGTCAAGTGTTACTCTAAGTAGATCATCAACTGAAGTGAGTGCTCACGGAGTCTTCCCCAAGGAACAAGTCACCAGTATCACGGTCGGTGTGGTTTGTGATGGTGAAGATGACGTGCTGATTAAGGAGTGTTGAGCTTGCCTACTACAACTCAGTTGACAAATTTGGGCCACTCATCAATGCTCATGTTGCTTTCCAATTGGAATCCAATGTCAACAAAATTGAACAAAGCAGGTGGAATGAAGTAGCACAAGGTATCTTCTAGGACTTTGCCTTGAGTTGTGTGCTCAAGTGGCTGGAGCCAAAGCTCCAAGAGGAGTATGTTGGGGCAGCTCAAGCAGCCTTACTTGGATAGCTGAAAAGGTCTAGTGACTTTGAGGAACATAGAGAGGACTTGTTCCCCCACGCGCATGAACGTCTTGGAGCGGTAATCATGTTTGAGACAAAGTCAAAGATCAAATAAAATAAAATCATGACTTACCAAGTAAGGAGACCCTAGGCCCTTACTCTCATGGAACAAAGTCTATCTGGTTCTTGATATTTGTCTTCTCAACTGATCTGAATTTTTATGCAGATGCTAATGAAACAGAAAATTCAGACGACTAGATCATTTGTTTGGCAGACACAATGAGTGATAATCTTTTGCCTGCATTCTTGATACTGAACCCATCAAAGCCCTTCTAGATACACCACACTACAGACTATGAATACTTCATACTATATATATGACAGTATATCTACATGATGGAAATGTTTATGATGTTGAGTTCTGCTTGGAATTTAGTGGAGTATGCATCAACCATCATCAGTAGGAGATTTGAGTTGTTCTAGTGTGTCCCATTGTGCTACAGAGAAGTCCATTTGAGTCCAGTGGCTGTAAATACTGGTAAACAACTGGCATCCACAATCAGCCACAATGGTGGGAAAAGTAATCACAATTAAAATGAAAGTGAGCCACCACAAAGGTCTAGAACATTGAGAAAAGATGTAGGATAGGTTTATTGACTATGGCAAATCCAATGTTGGTGGGTAGAAGTAGTGCAGACAGAGTGCTACAAAGTCTACAATGAGATAAAAACATGACAAAAATTCAAAATCACCAAAACTTCTGATGTTGGAGTTAAAACTTTCACTTTGATAGCACCCCATCAAAGTGTTTGAGGTCTAGGAAGAACTGTAGGTGAACTAGAAGACACTAGAGTACTCTAGAGAAGGTCTGGGGCTATCTGGAAAAAGTCTGGGACAGGCTGTGACAGCTCTGGACAGCTCCAGAGAGCTGTATACTAAAATCCTAGTTTGATAATTGCTTGGTTTTGGGCTTCAGCAAGCACCTCAAGATCTTTATCAGTGATTTGGAGAACAGTGTGGTAGGTGTCTTCTGATGTTTCCTAGCCGTGATTTTTCCACTGTGTGGTTTGTTCCCAAGGGTTTAGTTTTCATGATATCATAGTCAGGACTGAAGAAACTAAACTGAGTTTTACTATTCTTTGGAGGATAAAGAGTTCAAGGATGAATCCTTCTTCTTGATTGAACAAATGGTAGAAGAGGAACACAAGTATAGAGAAGCAGTAGGTAAAGATGCAGCTTCCAATAATTAACACAAGTGTAAAACTCATATAAGAGAGGATCTGATTAAAAGTCACTTTTAAAAGGAACTGTTGATGAGTTGCTACCTTACAAGGATAGCCTAGGGATGAATGGAGGGACTGGGTTGTGCACACAGGGGCTATCTGTTTTCCACAAGGGATTAGTAGGTAATACTGTCACCTGTAGCTGTAGACTTGATGGAACATAATCTGTCATTACAGGTTTTTGTGTTATGCAACACTCATTGTGGACCTTGATGCAACACTGAACTCCCTTGATGCAACACAATACATCCATTCTCGGACATATTTTAGTGTGTACCCCTTCAAGTCCATTCACCTTTCGGTATGTGCCCGCCTGCTCCAGCCCACTGCAGTGTGATCACCGGCATTTTTGTTCCTAATAGTCACACAGAAAGTAGCCAGTGATATAAGGGGAGAGAAATGGCGATCCCATCATAGTTATAGCTATATACAGCATTCAGGTACATACAAGATCTCGTGGTGTCCCTTCTGAACGATCCAGATGGTTTTATGGACCGTGCCGCTGGGACGAATGTTCTTGCCAAAATTTCGCTTTTTGGGCAAAAAATGTGAGCACACGTCTCATCTCCTCGATAAGCAACAAGACTTTCTCAGTTCACCTGTTCACTCTAGCGTGGGACTTGCACCATTTGATTTGCAATGCTTCAAGAGACCGCCAGAAATGTGAACCAACAGTCACGGGCAAATGAACAAGGAGTGAACGTACATTCCTGAAGTTCTGAGTCTTCGTTATTGACATTGCTCGATCCCTCAATCCCTCAATCCCTCCATCTGTCCATTGGTGCCAACGTCCAACACACGGATGTCCTCCTCCTTGAGCTTGCGTAGCATCATATCCCACCCAACCTTCCCCAAAATGTGGCCCAAGACGGTGAGTACATTGTGTGCTCCGCGATATCTTGCAATGGTGATCTGGATCTTTGTGCTGATACCTTTGAGCGTGTTTTGTGTGCGCATGTTTGCTCCTTGACCCCGAACATTTAGATGAATTCAACCAAGTAAGCCCGCAGTCGTAGCAACTGTTGCATGTCTTCGAGTGCATCGAAAGCTTGCACATAATGGAACCTCCATTCAATTCTTTGGAGTGAGGTTGAGGCAATGCTGGGATGTTCAGATGGGAGGTAAAGCTTGTAGGTGTCTGGGTGAGACTTGACAGGTGGCTCGGTTTGATTTGCCTGGTTCTCTTGGTCTTTGACGTGTTGCCGTGCCACTAATGGCATGTAGAGGATCTGTGCTGATGCCCAACTTTCGATCTGTCGCTGTAGGAGATTTGTACGTAGCTGTAGCCTAGCTTCCTGTAGATCGGTCTGCCCTGATCCCGTCATGGCTGTATCTATGGCTAGGCGACACCTGATTGAGCATTAGTGAATGATAGATTGCAGCTATGTTTGTACTCACTGATGCTCCTCGAGATATATACTGGTGCTGATCAGGTCACTGGGTGAAATATCGGTATGGATGGAGATGTCATTTCTGTTTTGAAGCTCTTGTGTTTCATCCATTGCCAGCTCAAGTCAAACCTTTGCCTGTGTCAAAACTAGTACAGATAAGTGAGCCACATGACTGGCAAGTATGAAATGTAGTCTACCAACCTTCGCCTTGGCGCTCGTATGGGTTAGTCTGCTTGTGATCCGTCTCCCAAGATTCAACCATTTTCGACCATTGTGCGATCACATTGCAATTGAGTGCAGCCTGATAGTCTGATGCATCATTGCCTGCTCAGCCTTCTCGGTTACAGCTTCCTTCATCTTTGTTAAGAGATTGTTACCTGTAGTAGGAAGTAATGCATCAGTCCGTCTTTACGACCAGCCTGACACTGCTTACGCATTGCAACCATCTTCTTCCAGTTCCAGTCACCAAAAAAATCGTCCAGCGTATCCTGCCTTGAACCCGGCCCCATCTCCTTCGTGCTCAACACTATGGGATTGATGTTTGCCCATCCTCGCTCGGGGCCTTTACCATCAGTTCGTCCTACAAACGGCAGTAAGTTCATAAAGTATCGAACCTGACAAGGCTCCCTGTGGGCAGCGAGGTGAAACTTGAGAACACCGAACTCGAAGGACTTTTGTTCGTGGTCGATTTGAAGGCTTGGTGGCATTCTTGACATCCGTTCCCACAGATTCTTGCTCCATTGACAGGCGATGTCATATGAAACAAATAGCATTGGGAGTTCACAGTATGTCTTCATTGCTGAGCAAAAAAAGTAGTCCATATTGATGTACCTTGGATCTAGCATCAGATGCAGGAAATTACGAGCTGAATAGCTTCAAACACCACTCACTTTTCGCCTTTCTGCAAGTTTCCGACACCTTGAGGTAGCTTGAATCCATGACGAGCATAGTCAATTGTTCCCAGACCTGTCACAGCCAGTCCGTGTGTGGCTTTTGTATCTGCCAAATTGACTGCGGTGTGGCCTGAGCAGGTACTTCTCTGGTTGCACGTGGTTAGGACGATGAGTTAGATTCATTTTTTCTTGTCATACGTAACTCATACCTCTTGCCTCTGGCCTGTCCTGGTCTTCAGATACTCCTTGAAAGGTCCATCCTCCACGAAATACGCCCATCTATCTCCCAGTGATGGATCTGTGCTGTCGCTGGAAACATTTTTTCGCTTCAAATGAAAATTTGTGTCGATAGCAAGAAACACTCGATAAAGCCAGCTGTCTCACGGTGAGCTAGGCATCCAACCAGGTACAATCATTGATGTACCTCTGTGCAGGATTTGCAGACATCCAATCCAGCAGTAAATTCATACCGGACTGGGGACATGCTGGACACAAGATAGCACATTCCCCCGGCTTCGTCATCACAATATCATCAGGAACATTACCTCTTCCTGAACGCTTCATCATCTTAAGGTGCCGCCATTCTCAAATTATTTGCATGAAGGCTTTATAATGATCCTGTAGACGTCAAATAGTTCCTGAATAAGTTTGACTCGAGTGGACTTGGATGAACATACCTTCGGCTCACATAAATTGGTGTTGTCCGATCGGTGTTTCAAGGCATGGTAGAATTCGTACATGGACACCTTTGACTCCAAAGAAAGGAGATGAAATTGTTCGAGCATGCCGAACATTGCTATGGTACTTTGACACGAGTCTGTGCAGTTTCACATCCACAGAAGTCCAGTCCTATTTCGTGGATGCCAACACTGTCTACCACCGTGAAGCTCTCTGTGCGTGTGGGATTGATGTCATTGTCCGGGTCCATGTCCTAGTTGCACTCGAAGCCCCAGCACTTTCAGAGTAACGGCTTCGAAGAACGTGCCATTCCACTGCTAGCAACAGTGCACTAATGCATCAAATGAGGCACAACTTGAAGGTCAGCAAACGAACCTTGATTTGATGCATAGGAACTGATGCATGATTTTGGACAACACAGGCTCAGCAATTAGTGCTTAAAGGTCTGGTCCGGTCCGGTATTTTGCCTTTTTTGGAAAAGACCGGACCAAGACCGAAAAAGACCAATTTTTTGGTCTTTTCAGTCTTTTACCAGTCCGGTTGCGGTCCAAAACCGGTCTTTGTATGGTCCAAAAATAGAACACACTTTTAGCTTTCTACTGATATTTTTTTTATGTAAATCGGTTCGCACGCGATGGAGATATGATTATTGTAAGACTTAATACAATATGGCTCTTTAGACAGCTTGAAAGATCAATCAGAATGCAGTCCGCAAGCGATCGGGGGGCTTAGCGGTGGCTTTACCGAATGTGGATATAGCCCCTATCTAACTTTAGAGCCAATAATAATGTAAATCGGTCCATATCCGGGTGAGATCTGACCAATCTCGACCTTGATGTCGATATATTGGTATAAATAGCATAACTAACTCAAAATAAATCGTAGAAATATGAGAAAATCAGGGTAAATACTTCAATATATGTACAAATAGGGGGCAACATCGGTCCCCCCAAAAGACCGGTTGCGACCGGTCTTTAACCGGTCTTTTTATTTTTGAGAAATGAAAAGACTGAGACTGAGACCAAGTAAAACTAGGAAAGACCGGACCGAAAAAATCAGTCTTTTTTGGTCCGGTCCGGTCCGGTCCTCGGTCTTTCAGGTTGATCTGACATGTATGTTTCATTAACTTACAGTATGCTAGATGCCAGGAGCAAAATGGACAACAAATGAGCAAGAAGCATGGCTATCCACTTACTATGAGGAACACTACGTACCTTGCATGCCGTCTCACAATTACACCGATTTTAAACCAGTATTCCATGAGGCTTGGTTCAAATTCTGGCCTGAGCAAGCAGTGTTTCGCAAAAAGCTTGGTCTGGACCCATCTCAGCCACTTACTCCAGCGCAAGAGTCAAAACAGCAGGGTTTGATCTTGAAACTTTGTAGCAACTGATTGTATGGATGAGGTGGCGGGCTAACAAGTCTCATCAAGAAAGAGAAGGAGCAAAGACAAAACCCTTTCTAAGCCTTCAATCACTGATCACAAAGCCGAAAACAACACGCAAACTTACCAAAGAAGAGGTGTTCTCGAAATTGTTCTATGACACCAGGATCAAGTCGGTCTTTGAGGACAAATGCAAGAGGCAAGGATTGGAACAAGGGAATAAGAAAGTGAGGATGGAGCTCCATCGCAAATTGACGAAAGAAGGCTGGCAAGCGGCTTCACAAGACAAAGAAGTCCAAAAGAAAGTTGTTGAAGAGAAAGTGAGGTGAGAAGCTCAACCGGCAGAGGTTAGAGCCGAGGAAAATGCGAACACTGGGCAGGATGACAAGGTTGTTGATAAAAAGATTAGGTGAGCACATGTTGAACTTGGCTGGTAGCAAATTTAGTGACAATTGCCCGACTAGCAATGTGGTAGCAGACATGCCTGCAATGTTCAGAGACTTATTGAGAAGCCTATAAGAGCAAACCGGCTGGTTGTTTAGTGTGGTAGTGGGTGGACCAGACTTCGCGAATGGCACGCAAAAAACAAAGACTTTTAGGTAAGTTTTTTTGCACTGATAGGTATTCAATATGTACTGACTTATCTCTTAGTGTCCACATCGGGGAAACAGCCCTAGGCATGAACTTTGTTCAGTCGTATCCTGCATTCTCTGAGCGGGTATTAAAACCTTTTGAACTCTTTGCGCGCTATATACATGGTGAGTACTTTTGCATCTGACAGAACATGTCTCTTACCGTCGTAGCCTCTGAATGTGTAGAGGGTTCAAAGGAAGGGTTAGAGGGCACAAAAAAGAGAATGAAAGAGGCAAGCCCATTGAAGATAGCGTCCAGCAATTGCGTGGATGATGCATCATCATTCAGCGACAGGTCCGACATGCAATCCCTCCGTTCTGATGGTAACCCATCAATGGAATCATCCTGTCCTGCCACTCCTTCTACTGGCATGAGTACATCCTTCCCCGTTGAGGACCCTCTCCTCGGGGTATCCTTACCAGTCCCTCCATTCATTGACCACGCCATGCTCGGTGCCTCATCTGCATCTTGCCCAGCCACACCTTCAAGTCTAGACATCTCCTTCAACCCAATCGAGAACCCTCCACATGGGATATTCCTACCAGCACTTCCATTTGATGAATATGCCATGGATGATGTTTCAAGTGGAGGGTCCTACTTTGATCTATATGACGACAAGGTCCTGGAGAGAATTTCCCAATATGGCAACACCTCAGATTTTTCTGCTGATGAAAGTTTGCTTCCTCAGTCTTCCCCACCGCCTTCCCACTACTATGCCCCTTGACTTGCAGACTTCCAGGAAAGCTCTTCTGGGCAAGACATGTCGATACAGGCAGTGAGCTCAGTTCAGAAACTCGTCGGCTCCATTCCCTTCAAGTTCGACAGCAAGACGACACAACCCCAGGCCACCAACAACACATCAGTCACTCTAGACTTTGGACATTGCATGGTCCAATTCCCTATCAACCCGACTATTGAGACTGAACGACCAACAATCAACCCAGCAGAATTAGTACTCTCCGCCAATCCTGTGAGCACTGCTTTCAACACCACCAACTTGTCAGTACCTGGGCCCTCTGCCACATCCGTGAACCTCGCCTTTAATCATTGGACGGACATCACTGAAAATGCGGGGGCGCAGGCTAGTAGTGATGGGATCAATACCAGGGTGGGCCAAAATCAATCAACAAACTATGCTGACATGACTACCGTGGACGGTCTGGATGGACCTACTTCAGGGTCACTTGTGCAGTCGGAATCCATCATCGGCCCTCGCCATTTTGGTCATGCCACTGTTCCTTCAACCTGCAGCACAGTCACAAATGAAATCGGAGACAAGCAACTTAGAAAGAGGATGAGGAGGAAATAGGACTTAGACGGAGTAGTATCTTTATGGGCTCGAATACATGATGTATTTGTAGGCTACTAGATGATGCATCATGTTCTAATTTGTCTATGTTAGTTATTCGTGTGATGCACCATCAGAACACTGTCTGGATAGCTACGAAGATTGATGCATCACATACTGACGATCATGTTCTAATTCATCTGGAATAGTTACGAAGATTGATGGATTCATGAACTTGATAAAATTTCAATGCACAGAATGGGTGTGGCGAAGGAGAGACATAAAACAAACGACAGTCACGGTACTACTAAGTATCATGAATTAAAACACTAGTACATCGTCCTGGCAAGCTGTAGTATAGTAGCTAACACACCACCTGCCCAACCCAAATGAAAAGGCAAGCTATCAGAAAAGCCCCATCCGAATGAAGCGGGAAAATAACCTGAGTTTTCATGTGATACCCACTGGCATTTTCCCTGGACTGGAATGGGTTCTTATTGGTGCACCCATTGGTGCTATCAGGGAACTACATGTCCTCCAGGTGGCAGGCAGTCTAGTTGATTTCATTTATCTAGTGCAATATCAATCTCATAATATTATTGCCTTGTAGCCTTGCAGCATGCATGCTCTGGACAACTTCCACCATTTGAAGCATATGTTTATTGTGCTTGAGTGGCAGGAGCACTTCAACATCTCAAAGTTCCATTCACTTGTTCATTATGTTGATAAATGTGAAATCTAGATTGCCTTGATGGACTCAACACAAAAATGCATACATAATCAACTGAAAAGACTACACTGTCCAGATGACCAGATTGCAGCAGCAAGAAGTAGTTGTCTAGTTCAGCGGCTACCAGGCCTGGCAACATAGAAAGGCTAGCTTATTGGATGGCAACGTTGAATCCTCCATTTTATGTGATGAATGTCAGAGCACTATCTTCCTCAAGAGCCTTGTACAGTGACAGTGCCCTTTTTATTCTGTTATTGAATCTCTCACAGATCATGGTTTCCCAAGAAAACAGCATAAGGATCTGCATGGCCAAGAAAATGATCAATGTGCTGTCAGTCAATTCATTTGGCTCATATCCTCAGGATGAAAATTTGCACTTCCATATTATACTTATAAGTGGAACCATCAATAGAATAGAACCATACAATTCACATCAACACACAAGTTGAGCAAGCTCGTTGAATGGTTAATCTATAATATTACTGCATAAACAAGTTTTCACCAATTACAGTTCCATTAAGTCCTGTCTTGCCTTCTTGTGCACATCCTAGAAGCACCACTTTCAAAATTATTCTAATCAGCTATTTTCCAGTGTAGTCTCATCTTAATGACATGTGATATAAGAAGCAGTAATTTCTTAACAAGGAACAATATGAAATCATCAAAAGTAACAGGTGGTAGGTGGTGAAAGTGGGGAAGACAGAGAGGTTGGGAGAATCTCCTTCACTTTGTTGGACTTTGACTAAAATTGTGTGAATACCCTTAAAATTTCACTATACTGTATTTTCAGTACAATTTTTACTACCCATGTGACTCCACTTTATTTGTACACTTTTTCCAGTACACATGGTACACTTTTCCGAGTACTACTAACCAAACACGTACCAAGCATTACCAAGTACACTAACCAGATGCTAATCAAGTATTATTTTATTTGTCATTTAGCGAGCTATAAATTAGGTAGTCTGTGGTCATCTGTGAAGTCTGTGGAGTCTGTAGACAACAAGTGGTTTGCTGCAATGACATGAAAAACAGTGATCTTCTTTTCTTCGAGTTGTGATTACTTTTCCCACAGTTGTGGCTGATTGTGGCTGCTAGTCATTTGCCAGTATTTACAGCCACTAGACATAAGCCTCAGAGTCCTCTGTTCTGTTCCTACAGTCCCTATTTAGTAGTTATGCCACTTCCACAAACTTTCTTTGCTTATTAGATAAGCTAGCCCCAGCTCCATCATGGCATGGGCTTGTTTATGATACTACACTTATCAGAAAAAAGGTGCACAAAACGAGGCCAAACAATTTACAAAAAACTATCTTGACATCCAATGGATAGGCCAGCTAAATGAGGTATAGGGATTAGCAAGTTTGTAGCTGATATAAAGCTTGTTTATAATGCTATATTTATCACAAAATGTGGCAACCAAGCCAAAAGAGAAATCCCTGATACATATGAAGGTTGAGAATGGTTATAGCGCATCCGTATATGGACTGATTTACATTATTATTGGCTCAGATAATAGATAGGGGCTCCAGCCACATTTGGTACAGCCATCATTAAGCCTGCCAATTGCTTGCAGACTGCATTCTGATTGATCTTTCTAGCTGTCTAAAGAGCCATATTGCATCAAATCTTAAAATGATTATATCTCCATCACATATTTACTGTTTTACATAAAGACAATAGTGGTAGAAAGTTAAAATTGAGTTCTATCTTTGGAGCATACAAAGACTGGTTTTGGACCACAACCAGACCAGTAAAAGTGGTCTTTTTCAGTCTTGGTCCAGTCTTTCCTGGTTTTGATTTACATCAGTCTTGGTACTGACCAAAAATCAGTCAGGACCAGTCTTTTAGGTGGACCAATGTTAGCCCCTATTGGGTAGTATATTGACTGATTTTCCCTGATTTGTCCACATTTTTAGGATTTTATTTGAGATAGTTATGACAATTTCTTAAAATACTCTCTCCAAAATGACATATCACTTGTGTGCTCAAAATAGGGGACATTGGCATGGTAGTATACTATGATTGTTGACCTACTGTTCTGATAAATGGCTTCCACTGTCCCGTGCCTTCTGTCAGAAGAAGGTGGATTATTTGGGCATGGTGGTATCTAAAGAGGGGGTCGACATGCAGGGAGACAAGACGAAGGCAATCACAGACTAGCTGGTACTGAAGACTGTTAAACAGGTTCAATCCTTCCTCAGACTATGTAATTATTACCGGCGATTCATCGATGGATTCGCTAACATTAGTAAACCGCTAACTTTATTAACCTGGAAGGATCAATCTTGGTATGGGCTGAAGATCAAGAATGGATGTTCCAAGCTTTAAAGCGAAAGTTCCCGGTATAGTGTAAGTATCTCTGTAGTCAATCTGGGTCATAGATGAGCCTAGCCAATGGCATAAGAAGCTCTTATTTATGATGTCATAACAATGACTAATCTGAGATAGCAAATAGAAAGTTCTAGAAAGAACTAGTAAGTGCTAGAGAGCACAATAGAAATGGTAGGTATGGAAGAATAGGATACTACTGTTCCAACAATAACTACACAGACTGGTGTCAGGTATGCACGCACCCTCATGAAGGGATCGTCAAAGCCACTGGCTGGAAAGCTTATGCCACTACTAGTACCAACTAGTCTTTGGGAAGACATTTCTGTAGATTTCATTTCGGGTTTCCCTCTGGTTAATGGTTTTGACAATGTTTGTGTAATTGTAGACCACTTCTCGAAAGAAGTAGTTTTCATTCCTTGCTCTAAATCTATTCCTTCTCTTCAGTTAGCTACATTATTAGTTCTGGAATCTCGAGGCAACACAGCAAAACTGAAACTGCCCAAAAGAGTTAAATGTTCACCTATGGTCAATGTATCCCATGTGCAGCAATTCTTGGACACACTGCCCGGACAACCGGTAGTTAGACCGGACCCAGTCCTCGTCAATGAGGAAGGTGTTTTGGAATGGGAAGTCGAGTCGATCTTGGAATTGTGAGTAAATTGGAGTAAATTGGAGTACCTGGTGAAGTGGAAAGGATTTGATACCACTGATGCAATGTGGCAAACTACAGCCAATGTCAGTAATGCCAAAACAACTGTCACTGACTTTCACTGATTGAACCCATCTGCTCCAAGAAAAATCTGTTATCACCATATCATCACCACTGTCATTCCATTGCTAACCACTCCCTTATATCATTATGTAGACATTATGTCATTTAGAATTTATGTAGGTAATGCCTCTTGTAGTCCGCCTGTTACAATCTATCCCTCAGCCCCTATCTTTTTCCTTCTCATCGAGTCTTCCCGAGTCCCTCCAAACCTCTCCCAAGTCTTCTCCAGTCTTCCCAAACCTTCCTGAGTATTCCCGCCGGAGTCCTCCTGGACCTCCCCGACTTCCTTGACTCCTCTTCACCTCTAGATCTCTCTCCCCTCTCTAGTCCCTCTCCACCTCCGTCTCTGTCTGTCTCTGTCTGTCTCTGTCTCTGTCTGTCTCTGTCTCTCTCTGTCTCTGTCTCTCTCTATCTCTGTCTCTCTCTGTCTTCCTTCATCTCTCTCTGTTTCCCTTAGCTTCTCTCCACTTCCCTATCTCCAAGTATCTTCTATCTCTCTTATTGCTTATCGTCCCTTATCTCTTATCTTCACTTACTCAGAACCCTAATGCTCCGCAGCCTTCTTATTCACCCTTCTTACTGTGGATCACCAATCTCCAACTTCTTCTCGACTTCGCATCTTCTCTCATCATTCACGTGTACTCTTATCATCCACTCGTAAATCTCCCTCACTGTACCTTGGCTCCACTTTCCTCTCTCGTCTTGGTCCGTGCACGACGCACCTAGCTATATTAGACAGCTCCTGTAGTTCCTACAATCCTCATCTTGGTCTATCTACAGTATCGCTCGCTAGCTTCGTCTTTGGCAATAGACCCTTTCCATTCACTCTTCAGTTCTTCGTCCACCCTTATCAGGGAGTCCTTCATCTACGGTACAGTCAATCTGGAGTCCTTACCTCAGTCCGACCTTTGGCCTTGTACGCCATCTCTTTGCCTTGCTCCGAGTTAGCGGGTTTAGTAGGTCTATGGCCGACCTTACCCAAGGCCAGTCGTAACACTGCCTGTATGTAGAATAGTCCTATTGTATAAATACTTGAGTCAGTCATAGCTAATAGACCCAGCTTTGACCTTTTGAGCTTTACGCCAAAGTCCCTTGCTTTATCTTCCATCTCTTCATCTTGCCAAGTGTCAGTGCTATCCCCTGAGTGATAGTCCATTAGTCCGCTGGACTTCAGTTTACATCAGTACTTGAGTATCTAAGGGGGCATTGGTCTCAGCTACCAAGAGTGCTGTGTAAATGAATTTCTGTCATTGCAAAATATTGGTCTCTTCTGGTCTACCTAGTAGTATGAGCTGAGTAGTATACCTCATGGTGGAGAGAGGATGGTAAAAATGTGTGGTAGAGATATAGATACTGCCCTAGAATAGGCTACAGGATTTTAATAGAATGGAGAACTCGGAGGTTTGGGTTGAATGGGTATAAATACTGGTAAACAACTAGCAGCCACAATCAGCCACAATGATGGGAAAAGTAATCACAACTTGAAAATTGAAATGCAGAGCAGTGACCACAAAGATCCAGAATATTGAGGAAAGATGTGAGATAGGTTTATCGACCATGGAGAATCTCATGGTCATAGTTAGAAGTAGCACCAGCATGAGGCAAACAAATTAATTGAAGCCACTTCCAATGGAAGCAATGCTTAAGATTTCTCATGCCAGGACCTAAATAGGACTCCCATAGCATATGAGTGGGACTTCCTTGGCAGCATCTCAGTGATCTCTCTCTAATCTATATTGGACTCCCTTTGACATATGTGAGACTATTTTAGCAAAGAAATTGATTATATATTGTTGTAAATCACCATTACCGACTGACCGCTCTCAGTCCGGAGCACAGTCCGTCGCAGTCCGGCCTCACTGACACAGCGGACTAAGACCAGACATACTGACACCTGGACTAAAGTCAGGTGATTTACCCCTCAGCTGAAACAATAGGTCCATGGAGGTCAAAGTCCATTGTAGTCGGGTCAAGATTAGCAAAGGCCACAAAGAAGGGCAGAAAATACTGAAGAAACAAACAATATAGCTTCAGAAACCATTTTGGATGTATATAATATATGCTCAGTTTGGTTTCAAAATCATAATCGGTTGTATGCAGACATTGTACTCTCCTGTGAAGTGGAGGACAGTTTGTACTTTGTCCATCTGCATCAAACGATGTGTGCGAACGTGGCATCACTAACCAACACTCTTTTGCCAAGGCCCCAAATACTGGTCTACTCTCCTTGTGTGGACTACACTTTCAATGCTGTCTGTGCCACCATTGGAAGTGTGGGACACTATGCTGGAGGTTGTCATGAGTTGTCATATGCCATGTCTAATCACATCGTTGTAGAGATGATGATGCATGAAAGTGACACTTTTTGATAGGTGGAGGGTATGATGGAAACAAAGTGGAGCTATGAGGGTTGAACTTGTGGGTCATCAAGTCAGGACCGATAAGTATAGTGGTATGAGTGCACAATGAGCACACTATGATCCCAAACGCTTTCTAAGGACAACTACAACTGATCTGCAGGTTGGATCAGCCTGAAAATTGGTCGATGGGGGAAAATGAGGTTGAGGAATCAAATGGTGATGTTGATAGAGCATTGATGTGAGGTGATCTTGAGCAATAAGGACTTAGAGCTCAGGGCTCATAACCTGATAAGCGAAATAAGCTTGTGGTGGGATAACCACTAAATAGGGACTGTAGGTCACACTGGAGTCCACTGTGAGTAACCAAGTCACAGAATGGCATTGTTTCTGGCTTAACAGATCTGTGGAGTTTTAATGATATGACACTCCAGGACTACCCACCCCCAAAAGCTTTCTGTGCTTATTACTTTTCCTAAGCTTCTTTGTAACCACAAGCATCTTCAGATTACCACAATGTTTCCTCTCCCCCTATTTACAAATGTGCTCCTGCATTTCTGATTGCCACAGAGAGGGCCAAAACGGATCTAGTACACTGTTTGATCTAAGCTCCCTGATTCATTTCACAAACATTTAGTAGTCAGAGCTTTGTGATAAGTGATTCAAGGTGTACCCCTATAGTTGCATGAAAGAATACAGAGCTGCGGATAAGTTCTCCAAGATGGCGTAATATTGGTACTAGAGTGACCTATCTCTACAACAACAAAAAAAACCTTGTTAATAATGAGCTCATCCAGCTGATAAGCAAAATAAGCTTGTAGGGGTGGGATAACCACTAAAGGGGACTTGTAGGTCACACTGGAGTCCACTGTGAGTAATCAAGGAAAACAGAACAGAGGACTCTGAGGTTTATGTGGAGTGGCTGTAAATACTAACAAACAACTCCACAAGGGTCTAGAACCTCAAGGAGAAATGTTTGATAAAGTTATCAACCATGGGGAATCCAATGGTGATGGTTAGAAGTAGCACAGAGTGCTACAAAGCCTACAATGAAGTAAAAAAAGATGAAAAGAGTGTGAAATCACCAAAAGTAACACCAGCTTACATGAATGCATTTTCACAATGATGAACATCATGTCTGGGAGTTTGTCAGAGAGATCGGTAGGTGGACAGTGCTTATGCTCTAAAGACTTGAGTGCTCCATTTAAAGCAGCTTGCAGTATGCTGTTATTGAGAAGGTCATCAACTGCTCTGTCCTGATCACACCACATGGAAGTATATGATCTGCCAGTGGCAGCCTTGGTTGGCAGAGCTCCACTGCCCAGATGAAGAGAAGAAGGCTCTATCTGATTTTCTTCGACACTGTGGGCAACAATAATGGTACTTGCTTCATTGTCCAGCGATGTGGAGGACCAGTGCCAGAAATCCCAGTGCTCCCTGTTGATAGTGCAGTTGTTCCACCACCTCTCCCCTATGATACCCCCGCTACTCTTCACCCCAGCTATCTGGGATCCTACCTTTCAGCCACTGGCAGCCACCCTGCTTCCCTCTACTGTCATTGCATCCAAAAATGTTCAACCATACATTGAACAACTTCTGGATCGCTTGTGCACAGCCCTGGGTGAGGAACCTCAAAGTTTTCGCTGTTTCCAAAGTTGAAGGTCTGTGCCAGATACTCGCTAGAATTGGGGGGGGCAAGTGATTGCCAGAGTTGCGCAATGAGAGGGGAGTATTTTTTGGGTGATTTCACACTTTTTTCATCCTTTATACTTTATTGTAGACTTTGTAGGCTCTGTGCTATTGCTAACCATCACCATTGGATTCCCCATGGTTGATAGATAACCTTATCAAAATTTTCTCCTTGAGGTTGATTACTTTTCCCACACTTGTGGCTGATTGTGCTTGATTGTGGGCTGCCAGTTGTTTGCCAGTATTTACAGCCACTAGACATAAGCCTCTGTTTTCCTTGGTTACTCATCCAGTATGACCTACAAGTTCCTTTTAGCAGTTATCCCACCCCCACAAGCTTCCTCAGCTTATCAATTTGTGCCTCTTCCATCTTCAAATGCGCATTGCGACAAGCTCTTGTGAAAATCAAGAAACTCGTCAAGGAGTTTCTGATGTTCAGATGGTGTTCCTTCTCAGAATTCAAGAACAAAACAAGTATCAGTCTCCCAATGTCAAGTTTCCTGCATATTTATTTGAAAGCAACTCCTCTTCTCTTGATCTACCACAGTTCCTACAACTCATCAATGATGAGGCCAAGCAGTTACAGAAGAACAACCAAATTTTGCAGTATTTGCCAGAAGAGTTTATGAATCTGGTTTTTGCTAGACTCGGAGGTCATATTTGGTCATTAGCCAAGTCCAGCACTACATGTGGGTGAGGGAGGTGAGACAACAGTAGGTCTAATAGTTGCCTGTATCATAGTCTTGAATTTGACTAATTTTAGTAGGAAATCCCAGATCCTCGTGATGCTTTCAACATGGAACATGAATGGGAAATTGTGAACAATGGGCTGGCTCAGATCAGAGCAGCAATAATGCAAACCCATTGCAATGTCTAGTGTGGTCAGTTGCAAGTCCCAGTGGATGCGAGCACTTTCACTATGCCCACTATCCTCACAGAGAGCTGGGATCACTTCCACTCAGCACTTCCGCTATCAAATGTAGTATATGTCTTGCTCTAGAGGGGAGAAGTGTACACTATCAGATTCTGACCTGACTATTAAGTTAGTGGCAGGTCGCCCATCCAAGATTCCCTCCTTATTCTCCTCAACATGCTGGATTTTCAAACATTTTCAAATAGCTAGGAATCCTGGATAGTTGTGAAGTTCATCTCAGAGAAGTTGGAGTTCTTTCTGGTCAAGGACAATGATAAACAAGTAGCTATTATAAATGTGATTTGGGGCAATTTCAGTAAGGAGTTTTATAATGACCATTGATTCTGCCAAGGCCAATGAGACAACAAGCTGGACGAAAAAGAGAAAATATAATTTTTGGGCTTCCATCAGCAATCAATGCCCAGGCAGGTGAGTTGGTCAGAGAATCGTAATGATATGACACTGATATTGGGACATAGACACTGGGACAAGTTAAAAGAAGCTCAAAGAATTGACCACCAGCTTGTGTCAGATTCTTGACAATGTACATGGCTTGAACCAATGGTTCTAGAGATGTGAGCTCTTTAACAAAACAAGCCATAAAAATGGAATCAAACAAATGGGTATATGCTATCCAATTTCTAGTAGCACCAAGTAAAATTATTCAAAGTAGTATCAAATCATAAATTAGTGGTGAAATCTACAACTAGAAATGCACTTACCAGTATTACTCCAATGAATCAAAAAAATAACCATGAATAATCCTCATCACAATCTCTATCACAACAGGCTCTTTGAAAGGTGTGGTTGGTGATTTTGTGTCCGATTGAGTTATGTATTCAAGATGGTCAGTTAACCTAGGTAAACTACTTGTTATACCTGTTCCTGTTGTATAACAGATAGTACTTTGTATGTTCCTGTGCAATCCATTGCTGTTGTTCCTACATGTGTTCGAGTAAAGTGTGATGGTGCTGCTGCCCAGGTGTTCTTCCCTGTGCTACCAGCTCCTCCTTCTCCTTCTCCTCCTCTCTATTTTCATCCTCTTCACCAGCCACCTCCTCAGGATACTCAGCAGCAAATTTTGTTGCTGATGGTACTATCCCAAGCTCTTTTCCTCAATGTCTATGATCATATTGTGAAGGATAAGGCAACTTCTTATTAAAGAATTTGCATATTTGAGGTCAGAGTCTTTCTGAATCTGAATTCGCAGATTGAGAATCTACCTTTGAGTGATGGAAAGTTTTTTTTTTAAAAATCAATTTTTGTCCCATACAGAGTGTGCCTACTCTATGAGGACAGTCAACCGGAGCCGCAGCCAGTGAGCTCTGTAGCTAAGTATCATGTAAGAGTCGTATTCATATCGTAGACTGTAGATAACAGGTGCGCCGACTCCTGGAGGGGCCTGTCGCACAGTCAGTAAAAATAGGGTGGTGGGGTAAAGCACCTATGTATGCAGCTATGGTGAGCCGCTATTCTTGTACATCAACCAGGAGGCGTACCCAAAAATCCTGAGCTGTCCAATATGGAGAATCGATTCCACCCATATTCCAACAAGATTTCCTGGCTGATCAGTGACTGGTAATCACAATATTGGTTACTTAGATGTTAATACCACTCTCAGAGCATCCTTGAATCATGGGGTTGAGTTAGACTCACAACACTGGCTACCCCAGGAGGTGGATGGATGCAGAGGAGCATCACAATCTCTGTCCTGTTCTCCTGATGCTCTGGAAGTGTGAAAAGATGGACGGACCCTTTGATTTTGTGAAGTGAGTTGTTTCCATATGCACACTTCCACTGATAAGTGCAGAAAGCTTGTGGGAGTGTGGGATAACCACTACATATGGACTGTAGGGGCACACTGGAGTCCTGTGAGTAACCAAGGAAAACAGAACAGTGGACTTCGAGGCTTATGTCAAGTGGCTGTAAATACTAGCAAACAACTGGCAGCCACAATCAGCTACAATCAGCCACAAGTGTGGGAAAAGTTATTACAACTCAAAGAAAAGAAGATAAAGGTGTGTAGAGCGACCACAAGGGTCTAGAACATTGAGGAGAAAGGTTTGATAGGGTTATCAATCATTGGGAATCCAATAGTGATCATTAGAAGCAGCACAGAGCACTACAAAGTCTACAATGAAGTAAAAAGGATGAAATCCCCAGAGCATGGAGCTTGTAAGTTTGAAGATTAACTCAAGCATTTTGAGCTGTCGGGCTTGGTTCTGATGAACTGACTTAGACAGTCATATTTGCAAATTATATGTACAGACTGGGTAGAATATGAATCTGTCATACCATACAAATAAATTTGCAATGGATAATTCCCAGAGCATAAAGCTTGTAAGTTTGAAGATTGAGCGTTTTGAGCTGTTGTGGTTTGGCTGGTTGAGCTTCAGTTTTGTGTGGTAACTTTTTTGCTGCAAAACTAGAACAGACAGGTATTGGACAATTGCGAAAAAAAAATCCTGACATTCTTCATCACAGACTCGAAAACACTGAGTGTTTTATCAGTGTGAAGACAAAGCTTGGTGAGGCCGTGCCAATGACAGAGGACAAAGAGTAGACAGAGAATGTTTATGAGGCTCTGGTAGTAAGCCTGGCTGGCAAAGACAATTCTGAACTCAACATCAGCAAGGTAAAATAGTATAGGAGGATACTATACTGGTTCATCTCTGAGAAATTCTTACAGAAACACCTTATAGTGCATGATCAAAGATGGAAACTTGACAAAATGAATAACTCATCAATAAAATGAAGGTCTCACCAGCAGTCAACAACAAATTGTTGCTTATAGATGAATTTCCATGCTTCTGAGAAGCAACCTTTGCATGTCTCTCTGCAGTGTCATGTTGAGAAGACTATCGATCTCCATAGTGACATCATCCACCGAGGTTGCAGATGTTAACATTAGCACTCTGTAGACAAGATAATTTCAGTCGAGAGTGTAACCAGATGCTGGAATCATACATACTTTCAAGGTAGTCTGAATAGATAAAGTCGCCTCTCAATACCACACATGAATGGCATACTGTATTCATATGCACAGAGGAAATCATCATCTAGGATATCTTGCCACTGAGCATGGAATAATTCTCTATGATTCAATGAGTGAAAAGACTACCACATGGTGCTTTGCCCACTCCCACACTTGGTGCTGGACGGTCAAGGATGGCCCCCATAAGGGTGCATCCTTCAATGTGCCCTCCATTCCCCTCGCCTGTCCGAAAGGCAGTACTAAGGCCACCAAATGGGTGGTATCTCTCTTCCAATCTTTCAAGGCCCATTTGTCCCCCTCCGCCTTGGACCCTAAAACAGGGAAGGTTCTCCTGGCGATAGTCTGGCTCTATCAGAACAACATGCTGCTTTATTTTAGGACTCAGCTTGCTTCTTTGCCCATGCCTTCTCCTGCGAGTGGCCCCTCCGGTCCTGCTCCCTCTCAGGGTCATTCACCCAAGGCTGCTGCCCCAGCGGTGGCCATCAAAGAATTTAGGGCTCTGCAGCGGGAAGTCACTGACCTACGGGCTCAGCTCTCCACCATTTTGGATCAGCAGGATTTTCACTCACCCCCTCTCTCTCCTTGGACTGTGATTCAGCATGGCACCCTGGATGATCTACCAGCCCCCTCCTCTCCCATCTCCACCACTTCTGCGATGAGCCACACAGCACCCCCTGGCCATGATTGGCTCCAGCAGCTTCTAGACAATGAGCACTGTCCCATATTCATCTCCAACCATGTCGACTCCTCGATGCGCCCTACCCTGACCAACACGATGCCTGATGCTTCTGCGTGCATCGGCTCCGCCGATATATGTGGGAGTGGACTCCAACAGGGATGTCATCCTCTCCACACAGGCCAAGGGTGATCTAGTAGTCATCTCTGTGTCCCTGGGCGTGGGACTCCTTGATCGCCCTGCAAAGAAGTGGGTGACCTCGCATCTTTTCCACATTTGCTCAAACCCAGGGAAGTAATCTGCTTCTAGCGATTGCTCTCCCCCCTCCACCACCACCAAACTCTTATCAACCTTTTCTCCTTGAGGTTCTAGATCCTTGTGGTCGCTCTACACATCTCTATCTTCTTTTCTTCGAGTTGTGATTAATTTTCCCACACTTGTGGCTGATTGTGGCTGAATGTGGCTGCCAGTTGTTTGTCAGTATTTACAGCCACTAGACTTAAGCCTCAGAGTCCTCTGTTTTGTTTCCCTTGGTTACTCACATTGAACTGGTCAGTAGCTCATTGTTGTTTGCTCAATATCATTCTTGGTTACTCACAATGGACTCCAGTGTGACCTACAAGTCCCCTTTAGTGGTTATCCCACTCCCACAAGCTTATTTCACTTATCATTTTGATACAGTGTTGTTATTTGAGTCCACCATCCCGACATCCAACGTAAACCAGAAGAACTTACTCAAAGATGTGATCAGATATAGATGCGTCTGTCTGGCAATGCCAGTTGCCAGCTTGGTGCTATTCCAATTGTTCTTGGGAATGCTGCTCATCTGGTGAGATTCCCCACGAAGTATGTGAATGCTGTGGATCATTGGGTTATGATCAGAGGAGGATAGAGAAACACATACAATTGGCATATCATACATTACAGTAGGTACAACAGACTATGGATTTAAGCATTAGTAGTAATACAGGGAATAGGTGTATAATATTATTTATGTACATTGTCATATTTTATTTTTGACATTGACATGCCTGTTGGAAATAGTTATATTTCTGTGGGGAATGGTCGGAACCATATAGAGAGGACTGGGTCCGGTCTAACCACCGGCTGTCCAGGAAGGGTGTCCAGGAATTTCTTCACGTGGGATACATTGACCGTCGGTGAGCATTTAACTCTTTTGGGCAATTTTAGCTTCACCATGTTGCCTCGAGTGTCACTGCTGGTAGTCAGCAAAGATGGCACATGCATCACTTTGGCATTGGACTTCAAGAACACCCGACTTCTCACAGCCTTGGAAGAAGCCCTTGAGGTTGACAGCGATGCGACCTCCCAGCAACATGCATGGACTTGCACGTGTCAACAGGACATCCTGGGAATGGAAAGACTTTGTGCCTAACTCCTTTACTCATCTGATGCGGACCTTGGCAGCCGTGGCAATTACGGTTGTCATGTCCTACAGGCATCAGTTGTTGTTATGCTATCCAGATGGCGGAGCATAGAGAATTTGATGGGAGCTTCAGAAGCTGGTGAAGATACCTTGCATCCGAGAGACACAGCTGAGACTTGCAAGCAACTGCACCAGAGTCAATTAACTTTGAAGAATCTTAGTGTTGGATCAACGGACTTGTCACAGATGCAGGCCAAATTCACTGTGTGCACTGAAGGGCAATTGCCTCTGAAGGACTGTATAACCTGGGCATATGGAATTCATTTGAGCAACCTCAATGAGGATTATGAGATCCACACCATCAAGAAGAAATGGCATTGCTGGAGAGAGAGAAAACTCTCAGAGAACAACAGTGGAGCATTCAGCATACTGTCAATTTGTTTCAAAACCTCTGCAATGCTTGGCACAATCTGACAAAGACTGTCCCCATGAAAAAAACCTCTGCTTGATGCAGAGGTGGCTTCATGTCTCCGAAACCTCATCAATGTGAGTTGGAGACCTCTGCTTCCACTCTTACTAATTCATCATCACAAGGCAATCAACATCAATGTCTACAGACAACAGGTACACGCAACTCGGATGGAGTTCTTCGAGCTCCTGGAGGCCATCAATCTGACACAGCGACTCTGCATCAATATCCAATCTACATTCAACTCTGGGCCACAACCATCCAACGATGGATTCTATTTTGCAACCGTGATGTCCATCTCAGTGCCGACAAAAGCCCAATTGATTAAGCATCTCAGAAGTATCACGAGTGGATCACCACTCATCTGAACCAAACTCCAAACAAGATAGATGGTCCAACGTTCAAGATGGACAAGATGAAATTATCTGAGATTTCGGAGAAGGTTGAGGAATCAGACTCTGAGGATGAGTTGTTGGATGTAGGTAACGACAATGCTGATGGTTTAAATCAGATAAAGTGATGAAACTCAGGGGAATACATTTGAAAAGATGTCACCATATTTTTGAGCCATCAGTATCCCCTGTATGACTGCATTGAGTACAAAAGGGTCAGGAGGAGAACATCTCATAACATTATAGGCTTTTATCCCAGTCCCAAGTCCTTCTGATATGTTGTAGATATATATGAAGGTTATGGTTTCAAGCCCCTATGTATCAAAATTGCGAACATATTTTCTGTTTCCCCTCTTATCTTTTTGATCATCTCATACAACCATGTAAAACCTCATTTAAGTCATGGGAATGGTTTACACTATGGCTATACACTCAAACAATCTATATGGCCAGGGGAAAGCAGGGGAATGAAGGGAAAACAATTAATTGAGTGAGATTCCCAAAATAGAAATGTTGTAGGAGTAGTGGCTGCAATGGGTGTGCTTCTTGCTTATGTAATTTATCAGAACAAACATAAACATGCCCCTATCAAGAAAAGGAAAGGGGCTGCATCCAAATCTGCAAAAAAAATTCCTACAAAAGAAACTCATTATTCCTTTTTGGTGTCACCAGAAAAGTTTTAGCCCTTGTTGTTCTGATTACAATGGTTCAAGAATCTAATCATTCAGATTAGATCTAAATAAAATATGATCAAAATGGTCACAAAATCCTGGCAATATAAAGCATTTGGTTTGGTCAATATTGGCCAAGTAGTTCACTCCACCCTGTGATTTCAAACTCAGATCCAATTATTTCGAAGCCAGTGGTGGAAAATTCAAAGCCAGATTTCATCCAATTGCAATGTCACAGTTGCTGCACCTCTGTCAATTGCCAAAGTGGCAGCTGCCAGATTGCCTGGTCAAAAACTACATGCTATAGTCATCATTTTGCGCATATCTGTACCACTCCGATATGCACATTTTTCCTCGACTTCATCATGTATGTTGGAGATTGTCGTGGTCTCAACGCAGTCCTCCCTTCTGATGGCGAAAATAACCACACTTGGTGGTTGATTGTCCCATGTTTATCGCTTGTGGCGGGACAGCAAGCTCACTCATCTCCCTTTCGACAATAAAGGTAGGTTGATGTTTATGGGCACAAGGAGAGAGGAGCAGGTATGCCATGGTTCCAAAGGAATGGCTCATTCCAGATCATCCCTTCAACATGACCAGAGTTTGGCTCCAACTCCCAGAACCTACCAGCGCTATGTCCACCTCCCATGTCAACATGCTCATCATGTTATTTGCTTTCGTTTTCCATTGCATGCATCAAGTGTTGAAGTGTTGAAGAAGGATGATAGTGGTTGAGGGAAGAAAGAGTGTGGGAATAAAAATTGAAGAGTGCTGGCTTTATATACCTGGTGGCTGCTGACTTCAAAATTTTACAATTTGTAAGCACACAATACAAATTCTGCTAAGTCTTTCTGCTACATTGCTTGACACATTGCTACACTTTTGCTACACACATGACCAGGCACACTAACCAGACACTAACCATGCATGACCAAGTACACTAATCAGACATAACAAAGCAAGAATCCTAACCAGATACTAAAGTATGACCAAACACACTAACCAGACATAACAAAGCATGAATACTAACCAGGCACTAACCAAGCTTGTCCAGGCACACTAACCAGACATAACAAAGTATTTTTAGGCATACTAACCAGAACTAACAAAACAGGATCCTAACCAGGCACTAACCAAGTACTAACCAGACAAATCATGGGAATATATTGTTAGTCTGGGTTAGGCAAAAAATATTTGTTAGTCCAGGTTAGCAGGCAAAACATTGGTTAGTCTGGGTTGGGAATATTGGCAAAGCACTAGTTAGTCCAGGTTAGAAGGCAAATCAATGTTAGTCTGGGTTAGGAATATTGGTGTCAGTAGCAGGCAAATCAATAGTTAGTTTAGGTTAGGAAGCAAATTGATTAGTTAGGTTAGGAATACCAGTAAAGTCATTAGTGTCTAGTTAGGATTTCTGCTAGGTTAGTTCTGATTAGTATACCTTGTCATGCTTGGCTAACCTTAGTATCTGGTTAAGATTAATCTGGTTAGTGTGCTTGGTCAACACAGCCACAGCCACAGTGTATAGTCTGTACAGTGTGACTCTGTCTGTACAGGTCTGTAGTGTCTGTAGTGTCTATATACTCTGTACAATAATTACTAATCAATTACTAATCGACCAAAAAAATGTCTGACACAGCCACCTGTCTGTACAGACTGTACAGGTCTGTGTAAAAAGGTCGTTTTGCTGATCAGCACACACACGAACCTTCTTTGAAAAAAGGTTACATCGTCGACCCTTTCAATCTGGAGATAATGGCAATGCTCAAGAGGGCACTCAACTATGTATACACCGGCAGTGTGAAGGTGTTGACAAGAACTTTGATGGATCGTGCTTGGCTCAGTCTCTCCGTCATCAATGATGGACTGCCTTGCATTTGAAGTTCTTTCATTCTAGCTGGTTTGTTGTCATTCAGTTTGGTCTCCATCTGACAAGAAAAATGGCCCCTCCATCTGATCACCCACAATGTTGCCTCTTACGGCATCACAATGATCGCAAGAGGTGACTTATAGAAAAGTGCATCACTCCATAAGTTTTTTTTTTTTTTTTTTTTTTTTTGTTCTTTCTGTGCATATCTGGATCTTCTAGATGTGTGTGTTTTTGCTATCGTCCCCTTTTCGCATACATCCTGAACCTCTGGTTGTGCATGTTTTTGCTATCAACTCCTTTCTCACACACACCCAGAACCTCTGGTTGTGCACATTTCTGCTATCAACCCCTTTTCCCACACATCCGGAACCTCTGGTTGTGCGTGTTTCATCTAACATGCATTCTACAGAGTTATATTGCCTCGTTCACCATCAAGATTGCTATGAAATATGTCCCTGGCATTGATGATAACAACGACAAATCAAAGATTTTTCTCAGAGTTGCCGTGTATGCTTCCGAGGTTGCTCTTAAGAGCCTCGTCAACAATGTCCACAACCTTGTCAAGGATGCTGTCTTGAAGGAAATCACACCCTTGATCAAAGCAGGCAGTGTTGACGCCATCCCAGTCAGCCTGAGGGATTGCAAGAAAGCACTCCTGCACTGGTTGAAATCCACACACCCTTTGAGATCCAGATTCACTCTCATCACTCATATGGGCAGGAGGCAATTGTTAAACCAGTCAACGGGCTCATGGCTCTCAAGAAACCATGTCCATCGTCCATCAGCTTGCCCAAGTTTGTGGAAAACAATCCTCGTCGAAAACCTCCTTTCATCCAGGATGGTCAATTCATTCACGTCGCTAAGGCTGCCTTTCGATTATTGAAAACTCTACAGGTATTGCTTGTTCGGGTATTTTGCCTGATGTCTGGCCATCAAAGACTCAATTGCAGAATAAGCCTAGATGTTCTTCCAATGCTGAATATTCCACTCTCATTAAAAGTATGGTTTAGGAAGCCAGAGAGAGTCAAAGCAGAGGGGCCAATGCTGGCATTTTTGTCAAAATGGTCATATGTGTCTATGATCCAAATCCATAGTTCAAAGACAAAGAAGTAAAGATCCAGGTACCAACAACAGAAAATAGATTGACAAGAACAGTCAGTGGTTACCATTTTCTTTAAGTTTTTACTTACTCATTCATTCATCAATAAGATGCAAAGGGTATCAACTCACTGTGCAGGTTAGGAATGGCCAAAGTGAAAGCCCAGAGAGCCTTCAATTCAGCTCAGTGGAACATCGACATCGCTCCTTTGTCACCATCAGAGTTGACAGTTCTTTATCAAACTGTGGTTTCGAAACTCAAGAAAGAGGAGACATTTTGGGGTTACGATGCCATCCAGTTCATGATGGGTACCCTTATGGCAGACAAGTTGGGAGAGAGAGACTATTTAAATAAAAGACCAACTGCAAATGTCATTGAGAAGAGTAGCAAAAGGATAGTGAGAAAGTGGGAGGAGGAGGATGTCTACTTGAGTGCTGATTTGATTGGAAGAGGAGAGGGTAGCAATAGTAGAAGAAAAGTGTCAAGGTTGCACTAGATAGTACCCTCATCAGTTCTATAGATAGTATCATATCTGTTACATAAATCATTCATATTATTATTTCTGAATGTGTCTCGACTTACATATGATCTAACATATATAGATACATTGTAACCAAGTTACTTGCTGCATCTAATAGACGACTTTACTTGATGTGCTTATTATGGGAAAATGCACAGTACTTGTTGATTCAAGCGTATCTCATATACTTTGGCACAGCCACATCTAACTAAAAAAAATACAAATTACAGGGTTACACAGCTACAGCACAGCCACATTGTGTGACTAGTGACCATAGACTATGATGGTTGAACCCATAAGCAGAAACCATAATATCTACTAGAAGTGGAATTTGCTCTGACAAAACAACTGTCTTTATGGCGACTGGAAACAATGAATCCTATTTCATCTATATTTCCACTGGCAACATTTGTAACAATATATGCTGTGCACACAGTGATGGTGTTAGTCTAATTGGATTTCTCTCCATCCCTAAAAGTAAGTACCATTTAAATAATCCATCCTTGACTTATTAATATATTGTATATATAGCTGTTAGATCAGATGTTGACTACCAATCAAAGGTCATCTAAGTTGACCTACTTTAGAGCTAGGTGTATTGCACAAGCATTGGCTTTGTTTGATATATTGAGATTTTATAAATATTATCCTTAAAAGGTTTAATGGATGTATGGAGTTTATTTATTAACAAGCTGATCTACCTCCTCAAAATTATCCAAATAGCATATTCATTCAAGTCAGCAGTTGCAACATTCTATGCACCAAGTAATCATTCTGGTTATGGTGGAATGCATAGACAGCGAATTCATACAACCCCTCATCTTGAAGAACTGTGAAGAAGGAAACCTTGCACTATTTTCCTTGACCCTGACAGTAGGTCACTGGCAGATACCTGATCAAGACATCCATCCCAACCCTTTTTTGTTCACATGGCTCAATAAGATATCAACAAGGCTGGTGTTAACCAATTTGGAGCTGCAAATGGATTGGAAACTATAATTTATTCAATAGTCCTATACCAACTAACACTCCTCTACACTTCAGTACCAGTCAGAACATATTCAAATATATTTAAACATACTCTAGTACTCTGAGTTCTTTTTCTTTACACCATGTAGTATATTAAGTAGGCTAGAGCACAGATAACCCGTGGGTGCTTGAGATTCAACCCGCACCTGCACCCGCCATCAACCCACACCCTCCATAACAGGTCCAGGTATGCTCACAGGTCTAGTCAATTGTACCCACGGATAACCCTCAACGGGTTTACCCACAGGTCCATTGTATATAGAGCGACTACTTGAATAGTTATACTACAAATTGACAATACTACAAGCTACAATAACATGATGGACTCCAGACCTTCCACAAGCATCACCATACTGTCCTCTTTTTTGGCCTCTGGAAGGTCCGTGACCTTTTTCACATCCTCGTTCTTGACCAGATTAAAAGTCTCATGACATCTGGAAAAAACCAATGTGCTATGTAGTACTACATAGACTTCATTCCCTATCAGCCGGCACCTTTTGTGTACCACCCACCCTCAAGCACAACCTTACCATTTGATCCTCCTAAACGGGGTTCTCTGCCACTCCTGATCTTGCATTGGTCTCGATGCAACCCATGGAAACAGATCATAGTACTCCTTCCATTTAATACCTTCATCCTCTTTCTTCTTGAAAAAGATTTCATTGATGATGAGCTGGATTACATTGCTCTTATAGAGGCCAGCAGGGCGAGGATCAAATTCCTGGCCCGGGACACAGATCAGTCCATACTAGACTATATACTAAACATAAATACTTATGTGGCAACTTGGCAAACGGTGAGTTACACTTCAGCTTGGTTACCAGTGACTGGTTTTCCTCCTTGGTGGCTGTTCCATCTGCCATATGGAATGCATATGATGAGGTAACAAACTGACTTGGATTTTCATGCAAGGGAATAATTTTATTTCAGCACAGGGTTAAAAATGTGTAGGATTAATTGTGCAGATAGGCTCCCACTCAAGCCAGATCAGGCCTGGAAACTGTGGTCATCACAAAAATAGGGGCAAATAGGAGCTAGTCAGACTTTTGGAGTGACACAGCCACATTTTTGTCACCACATTTTTGTTGATGTTTCTGAACCATTTGCTTTTAGTTCATCCAGATTAGATCAGATTGATTAGACTATCACACAACAGGGGCTACAACATATGTGGTGATACCGAAAAGGAATAATGACTTTCCTTTTTGGGCTTTCAATTTCTGAACTTGGCCAACATTGACTAATCAAAGGCTTATATCACTGGGATTTTGTGACCACTTTGATTATATCTCATTCAGATTAGATCAAAATGATCAGATTGTCATACCATTGGGATCACAAAAACAGGGGCTACAATATATGTGGTAACACCAAAAAGGAATGATGACTTTCCTTTTTGGGAATAATTTTCACCGCTTTCAATGCAGCTGGCCATATATATTATTTGAGTGTATAGACATAGTATAAGGGGAAAAACAAAAAATATGTTCGCAATTCTGACCCTTTTTGAAAGTACATTCACATATATCAAGCTTGTCATGATATGAGATGTTCTCCTCCTGACACTTTTTTATTCAATGCAGTAATAGTGTCCCATTATTTTTAATATATCTGTTACGACTGTCCTCTAACTATGTATCTCTTTTCCCTTTCTTCCTTCTCTACTTATCGCCTTTACATTGCATTTACCTCACAACAACAGATCTTGGGCGATTTTGTATCTTGTTCCACATCGCTGTTGATCTGCTTTCCTCTTATCTTTGTTCCTCTTTTCTCCTATCTTTGATCCGATGTTCTGACTCGTGATCTCGTGATCACCTCGTCATTGCTGACTGTACTGATACGTCATCCGCAGTTTCTGACTCATTCCTCACTGCGATGATGCATCCATTCCTTGCGATTCCATCACCTTCCATGCCTGTAGTACTTAAGAGTTCCCTACTTCATTTTGTAACACCTAAGCTAGAGCTACTTGAAATCCCACTCGAGTTCTTAGCCCACTCAGTGTCCCTTTGTCACTTCGTCCCTCAGTACCTCTGCCTTCCTCAGGTGTGTCCTTTAGCCTTCAGCCTTAGTCATCTCGCCAGGCGTTACACTTGCTCAATGTGCCCTTAGTCTTAGCTTAGTCCCATCTTCAAGTCTATAGCTGACCCTACCTGGGCCAGCTGTAACAATATTCTCCCAAGATCCATTATTTCAGTTGATTTACTGGGCTGCCTGATGGATCACAAATCAGCATTTTTGACATTTTCAGTGTTTAGGACATAGAAAATAATATATTGTACATATAGTCAGGCCAACTTGATGGGACTCTGGGAGACATATAGATACAATTCTACCATCATTCTAGAGATAGAATTCAGAGTCAGCATGACATGTAAAAACCACAAAGAAAACATATGGGGTACTTGAGTTGTGGGCCCAAACCTCCTTGTTGATGAATGCATTCCATCTGGACGACTTCTGAGTGTGACCCAGCATTCGAGAGTGCTATAAAATTTCTTCAAAATAATACTCGACTGTATGGTGGCCAATGTAAAAACCACAAAGAAAACATATGGGGTACTTGAGTTGTGGGCCCAAACCTCCTTGTTGATGAATGCATTCCATCTGGACGACTTCCGAGTGTGACCCGGCATTTGAGAGTGCTATAGAATTTCTTCAAAATAATACTCGACTGTATGGTGGCCAAACTTTGTGTTATCATACAGGGGCTGATGCAATGTGTCCTTGATCCCATCAATCACATTCAGATGATCTGCAAACGGAAGGATATGCAACAAAAAGAAGAGGCTGTGAGCACGACATGGATCAGTGAGAGGCAATCACATGCTGGCAGTTTGCCAAAGCATTTGCAACAGAGTTCTAGGCTCAAGTCATAGAGGAGCTGAAGAAATGTGGGGATACAGGAAGATGGTCCAGCAGATCTGGCTGAACAGCGTGCAGAAGCAGTGAGCACATTGATTCATGTCATTCCCTTGAAATCTTTGGCTTGACGTTCACTGCATTTTGATGATCAATGCGATGATTATCTCCAACTTGAATGATTTAGTAATGTTGAGATAACAATGGCATCTGCATGTCTATCGGTGACCGCGAAATCAACTTGTCTGCATAACATGCATGAACTAACCACAGTCTGTGCAGGTCAGGGCCCCAGTGGCACAATCGAGGCTTGCAGATAGCAGATCTAAATAAAAGAATCTGCAGCCTTCAAGATTAATACTCCTTAGATTTGAAATGTCTTAAGAACAAAGGAGACATTGACTCTTTCTGAGCATAGGTAGTACCTTGGCTTTTCTAGCTAGATTCTTGAATTAATATTGTATACCTTTCATGTCACCTACTCTAGATATTTGGAGTTATTTGGGATGACATGGCAATGAGGGGAGTGCATCTCTTAGACGTGGTAGACCAATGGACCTGGGATGTCATAAGCATGGATTCCATTACATCTTCTTCATCAAATGAAACCATTTGAATTGTGTGCGGAATGGCTATCACTTGATCATGATCTTCCATGACTGTGAATGATCCGACAGAGTCTTGCAGGTGCTACCCAATGTGTGTAAGACAATGTCCTATTCACCACAATCTATGAACCACTTGACCTAGAAGAGGATGTCAGATCAAGGTGTGCCAGAGGTGGGGATTCCAGCGGGTGTCCCATAAGAGTCACCTTTTATGAAGAGTTCTTACATGATCCAGGCATGTCACTGGTGATCTGGTGCCGGTGCACACGGGTTTTGTTATGGTGAAACCAGGCCGGAGTCAACAGGTATCTCATGCATTCCTGGATGTGTATAAAAAGGATTGAAGGAACTTAGCGAGTTGATCACTGATCAACCTGCGGAAAACCAAGTCTTGAAGGCTTGAGAGAAACAGCGGTGTGAAAGTGTCCATGAAAGACCTCAAACTGTATGATTGATCATTTGTATCAACATGAAAAAAATCAAAATGAAAAGTACCTTTGCCCAGTGCTCAGGTCAGTTTCCCTCTCACTCATTATCTCCACTGGATGATAGCATTGATCATGTTAATGCCTTGATAGGAAGGTAAGAGAACCGTCGGTTGAATAGATCCAGTCAAGATTGAGTATGACACCCTCCATTGAGTTATGCATCACCTCCAGCCAGCTAGACTCGTAACAAATGAAAATAATCAACTATGGTACAAGTATTTACTTGTGCTTTAACTCAGGCTGTCATATAATGTGGCTTGATTATTTCCTGCAGTGGACTGGTTCTCGACTGTGGCTGAACTGTCAGCTGTCTCTTGACTGTAACTCCCCTGGCAACTGCTGGTGGCTGTGGCTCGGCTGTTGGAAGCCGAGTGGATGGGAATTGTTGTATGATTACCAAATGCTGTGACTAAGTCTGGGTTTTGCTGATGTTCATGAAGGATAAGGGACCCCAATTGACTGATACCATCAAAAGAATGATAACCGCACCTGAGGAAAAGCAGGTGGAGCACAAACAGATGGAAATGTGGATAATGAAGGAATGGGACTGTAATCTCCCCGATGCCATTCAGATTGTTTTGATAGTGATTATCAGAAAGGACCAGGAGTTTGTGGACTTGTTTTGCATTATGGCAAACAAGAATTGGTGTGTTGCCTGCTCGACTACTCCTTCATCATAGTTTTACCTCCAAGTTTGCTTCCAACCCTACCTGGGCCAGCTGTAACATAGACAAACCTTCTGCTATTCCAAACTCTTCTGAGTCTATTGTTCCGAAAGAAGAAGCTGCTCTGCCTAGACCACCTAGAAATTCAGCCTGTGAGCGGTGGTTGCAAGCAGCTTCCGAGTAGCTGTCTGGGGAAAAGTACCACATCTCAACCAATTCAATATAGGTTATTTTCTGAATGGTGTATTGCGAGGGGCGAGGGACAATGATGCTGGGGGGTGAGAGGTCAGCGTCAAAGTCATTGATCTTAGGCTTCTTCTTCTCTGCTTCCTTGTGTTCTTTCTCAGCTTTATCCTGCTCTAGGCAAATGCATTCCTCTTCTTCTGTTCTCTTCTTTTGTTGTGCTTGCTCGTCCATGTGCTGCTATTCTGTGTGCTGTTGGTCCCATACTACGATCCAGTGGGCACAAATCTCATTCAAGTGGGTAACTGCTTGTTGTTTGTCTAGTTCAAACCTGTCCATGATAGTGAGCCAGAGGAGCTCATTGTGTTTGGAGTTGTAGTCCGGGCAGACCTCGAGTGCAGGGTTAGACATAGCTACAGGGTAGACAAAACAGAAAACAGAACATGGAAAGAGAGTATGAGTAAACGAGAGTGAGTGATTGGATGTGAAAGAAAAAATGTGATGAGAAGCAAGGCTAGATAGGAGTGCAGGCGAGCAACGTGGCAGAATGTGGAAGAGAGAGAAGTTGCTGCTTACCTCACTTGCCCAAAGTTTTAGCACTCTGGCCTCATGCTCTGCTTACTCAGCCTGAGTGCGACACATTTTGAGATTTCTGTATGGGAATTGGCTACTTAGCAATACCATCAAGTTTTTCAGCATTCATTAAATCTAAGTATGGAATGTACTGTATCATTAAGTGGATATAAATTGATTGTGTGACAAAGATCCACTCTGGGATCATCTGATAGGGCCCATCAAAAGCACAACATCATGCTCATCAATGAGCTGTGAAGTAGGGATAGACGATACTTCATGATCCATTCTGATCTGCCTGACAGGAACAAGAAATCTGTGACCCAGCAGAACCATCCTTGCCATTCCATTCAATTGACATATTGAACCCAAGACAAGAATAGTCAGCAAGAAAGATACCAATGAGAATGTGCATGAATTTCTTTGGTGAACTGTTGATGTCAAAGGTGTGCATAGTGATGGATCCACCATGGTCTAATATTGTGAGACATATGCAAGACCCAAGTGAGCAAATGAATGGAACAAAGTAATAGCCATCTAATGGCCATCTTCATATTGCAAGCTAACTCCTTGAATGAATTGACTGGTGTTTTTTTGTCTTGTTATTTCAGTTTTTTACTTCACAAAATGTTTTAACCTGTCTCCAGTGATGGCTGCGACAAGAAAGTGACCTGAAGTAGCATATGTGATGTCTAGCTTCCTATGTATGTGGGACACCTCTAAGGGAAAGGTAGAGGATCTTGCATCCCAGATTCCCAATGGCTGTTGTGAGGACGAGTAAGTAAGTGAGACAGTGAGATAGAGAAGGGAGTGGAATGTACTGAGTCATTGTCATCATCAGTGTGTGTTCCCCACACTGCACCCTTATATGTCATCCCTTTTCAATCATCATCTTGTCACTGTGTCAGCGTGGATGGGGTCCTTGCAAGTAAGTAAAAGTCCAAGGATAGAAGCACCAGGTGATCCCATAATTCAAGTGAAGAGTCAGATTTAATGAGAACAATTTTGTTTCTGTGAGAGAAAGCGTAGATGATTTGACTAACATGCTTTCTTGACTTGGCAGTAATTATCAAGTGGACGAGAAATATGGGCCCTGGAATGGTCAAAATATGAAGAGAAGAGAGCACAAACATGCCATTGCCATGGCTGAGAAGACAATGAAATCAGGATTGGCAGAAGTTGAGATGGCAGAAGGGCAGGGCAGAACTGATGGTGGAGTTGAGCTGGTTTGGCGAGATGTAGTTGCAGGATAAGGTAATGGCAATGCCTTGGTTCACATGGCGGATGGGCTGAGAGGTGAGGTGACGAGCTGTGCGTGGATTGTCTTCACAGGTTCCATGTCATAAACACATTTTTGTTACTTTTGGTGATTTCACACTCTTTTCATCCTTTTTACTTCATTGTAGACTTTGTAGCACTCTATTACCATTCTTTGAGTTGTGATGATTATTCCCACAGTTATGGCTGATTGTGGCTGCTAGTTGTTTTTACAGCCACTAGACATAAGCCTCGGAGTCCTCTGTTCTGTTTCCCTTGGTTACTCACAGTGGACTCCAGGTCAGTAGCTCATTGTACTTCACTCAATATCATTCTTGTTTACTCAGAGGGGATATCTGGGGATCATATGCGACACCGTACGTAGGGCCAAGCTGCAGCCCAGGGTTGCAAGGAGGGGAAGGTGGGTCCAAAGGTCCTAGGTTCCATCACCAATCTATGCAACAATGGTTGGGATCATCGCTGGAGCAGTTTCTGTGCAGTTCCTTACTGCTGTTCAATGTAATTTTGATATCTTGCTCAGTTACCATATTTTATTGAACATACATTGAGCAATTGCAAACTTCGCGATGCTATTGTTGCCACAGGTGTCTTGATGTAACCGAAGTCCGGTCGGACTAGCGGACTGTCACTCGGGGGCTGACGACTACACTTGGAAGAAGAGAAGATTGGATATGAAAGCTAAGGACTTTGGCGTGAAGCTCAAGAGGTCAAAGCTGGGTCCACCAGCTATGACCAACTCGAGTATTTATACATTTAGGACTATTCTACTAACATCCGGACTACATGAGGTATGAGCTACATACATTCTAAGTGACGGAATAACTACATAATGATATAAGGGAGTGATTAGGAATGTAATGATAGTGGAAACGTCATAGTAATGTAGTGACGTCGAGGATGAGGGCTGAGGGTATGTCATCTGACCTTAGTCCGAGTCTCGGTATGTCCGGACTCTAGTCCTGACTGTCGGTGATGCCGGACTGGGGTCGGACTGTACTCCGGACTGTGATCGGTCGGTCGGTCAGGGTGATTTACAACATGTCTGTTGGGACAACTTTTACATTCCAAAGCTCGAATTACTTCAGCACATTGTACCTTCATTTCAGGGCTCAAGTATGGTCAAGCAATGCAGTACATTAGCATGCACATGTTACTGAGGAAGAATCCCATGCATGCTGGCATATGATAACTGAATGTGTTATTGCATTGTCTCATTGTCAACTCTTTGCTCATTCTTTATCATGTTGTAGAAATAAAATGTGATTTAGTGGACAAATAATGTGTCCTAACTCACTGAACTGCAGCAGTCTAGGTATCTCCATATATTGAGCACAACAACAGACTTGGATGTATGACCATCCTCAGTGACCAATAAAATGATCCATACATCTGTCTCACAGCGTGCCTGCTTCAACATGCTGGATTTTCAAACATTTTCAAATGACTAGGAATCCTAGATAGTTGTGAAGTTCTTCTCAGAGAAGTTGGAGTAGGACAAGCATAAACAAGTAGCTATTGTACATGTGATTTAGGGCAATCTCAGTAAGGAGTTTTATAATGACCAAAGGACTGAATAAGCTTGACAAAGTTGATCCTGCCAAGGCCAATGAAGCAACAAAAGAGAAATTGGCACTTTTTCAAGGTGGATGTCATGCTTCTCAATTGGTTCTCCTTTCAGATTAAGCCTTTGAATCAGCTGATTAATGTGAGTTCCAGTACCTTGTTTCGGCAAGCTTAAAGGCCTTATTCAAGGCATTTTGGAAATTCATCTGTGTTTTACTTGGCAGGCCATGGGGCCATTTTTCTCTACATGCTTCAAAACTTGTCTACATATGTGTTTGGCTCTACCTTCCTTCACTCCATTCAAATTACTGGTAACTTGAGCTGTATAAACCTAGCTGCAACTGATAGATTTTTTGGTGTAATTGACAACAACAGCTACAGGTTTTCTATCTGCTATATCTCAAAGTTCCCATTAAAAAGATGCCTAGGTGAGAAGTTCATTACTATTACCTGATGAAGTGCTGATGATAGCCTCATGGCATTTGTCTGCAGTCAAATGCCTACCTATCTAAAAATACACTTCCGCCTAAATTCCAAGCAGCATTTGGAGAGCTGTCCTTCTATGTCAATTTCAACTCTGCAGGTCAAATGCCCACAGTGAAGCTCAGTTCAGTTGCCTCAGCATGAATGACTACAGTTCTTGAGGAAAATGTAGTAGACCACTAGGCAAGTCAAGTAGTCTAAATATCAACTGGGACTCTCATGGATCACAACATACCCTGCAGATTGTCATGTTCCATGATGGATCGAAGTTGTAGAGCTCTGCCCCCAAGCGACCATCCAGAGAAAAGGCAAAGCCATCTGGAAAGACTAAGAAGGATGTTGTGACAGTGATCACAAAGCATATGTTTGAAGATGATCCTCTGCATGCTGCTTTGTTCTTAAAGAACAACCACAATTGCACTGTTTATTCAGGAAATTTTGTGCTGCTCATTCAAGTTCAGGCCAGGGTGCAGGCATGCTGACATACAGCTTCTTTTCAATTAGTGTTGTGCCAGGCCCGGCTCGGCTCAAAAGACCCAGCTAAGGCCTGGCCTCTAAGGGTTCAAGCCTAGTAAAATTCAAGCCTAAGCTCTCAATGACAGCCTTGCAAGGTTCAGAGCTCGGCCCGGCTTGAGCCCTGGCTTAACATTGCATCAGAGTTTCTAATTATATAAGTACACAGCATGACATCAACTCGACAAAGAATACAGTACGAGTGTTGCAATGCGGCCGTCATGGTGTAGCTACTCAAAACTCAGCACAACTATATCATCACTGTTATCAGCTTGGTTAGCAGGCTTCTCCGGGTCCTCATTCAGATGTTCTGAGTCCAACAGTACTGAGGGATCCTGCACCTCACGGAACAGCAAATCCCATCGGATGAAGCACTTCAGGCACTGAAGTGCCTCAATGACATCACCAGCGAGGCGGTTGCGCCGCTTGCTGATTGTGATCGCAGATGATGAAAAGGCTCATTCACTCGACACAGATGTTGCCATGACTGAGAGGTAGTCTCGAGCCAATGAGCTCTACACCGGGTACCGAGTTGCATTGAGCCCCCACCATTGTACAATTGACATCCCAGACGCAACTTGATCCTTGGAATTGAGGTATCCGTGGAATTCCTGCAGCCAAGGACGTTGGGGGTCACCATGCATTGATGATGGTACTTGGTATGTCATCATCTGACTCATCTGAATTGTCCGACAGCTCACGCAACAATTGCTTGACCTTGCCGTATGCTGCCATGTTCTTGTCAGGCTTGGTTGGCTTTGTAATGACAGCACCATTAAGCTTGAGGTACTGCTGCTTGTACTACAGAAAATGAGTGACGAGCAATATCATCCATGTTTGAGGTCTTACGAGTGCCTCTGCATGTTTCATTGCATCCTCATATCCATCTGCTCCCCAATACTTCCATATATGGTTTCCCTTTTGGACGGGATCAAGCACTACAAAAGATCTGTCAGTAATTACATACCTATACTAAGTATTATAGTAATGTACGCATTGCCATAATATAGGCATTCGAATCCGCCGTCTTCTCATAGTAGCTTGATATCTTTGCAACGCCAGCCTCAAGTGCTGGCCAAAAATCGATGTAATCCACCTTTGTGCTCCGGGTATGCCAAGCCTTGTGCAATGACTCCAGTGCCGGGAGTACAAGATGGGTGGCAGGGCCACAGTCAGAGGAGAATGACTGTTGGGCATACTCTGCCTTTGCCAGGAGGCCAAGTAACATGGATATCCGGGTCCATTCTTCATCCGTCAGTTGGAGATCCTGAAGCTTGGCATGCTTCTCTCGATCCTTCTCAGCACCAGCCATTTCATGCACAAAAGTATCAACATCCTTGATGACAAAAACAAGGTCAACGAAGTCAGACAGACATGATGCAAACTTTGTGAAACCACTTATGTCCTTGTGTTTTTCAGCATGGTCGAGCATCAGATATGTTGATGACCAATGGACTGGCATGTTGAGGATGAGTTGTAACGGACGTTCTCAGGATGGATGATTTGGCTTGTCTTGCTGTTGGATCGTCCGAAATAATTGTTTCCATTTGGCAGATGAGCGCTCCTAAGCGACACGATGAGCATCTATGATTACCATGACACACAGTTGAGTCACTACTCTTGGACATATAGCTTTGTGTTAAAGCACCTTGATGAAGAGTCTGGTTCCAGCGAGTTCAAGTTTCAACTCAACTCATACGAGTTGTTAGGTGGCACCATTCATCCTGCACATGCTTGGCCCGTTGTTTGAGGCTCCTACTCCCCTTTTTTTTCTTTTGTTTGATTTGGTTCTTCCTTGCCCTCAACAACCTCGAGAGATGGAGAAAGCAGCTCGCAGTGCTGCAGTTCATCTATTCTGATATTGATCAACCTAATCCACAATGGGTGAAGTCCTCCTGGACAAAGAGTTCCCACCTGTGATGGTGGAGATGGTGAGGTATTTGCCAGCCGGATCTTTTTCTCCAGCATCAAGAAAAGTAGGGACTGTCATGAATCCAAACAATTACCAGTGTTCCATTTGTATGCAACGAATGGTGCGGGCTCGACAAGATGCCTTCTGGCTGGCATATTTTGCTGTGCACCCTACTTTCCCTGTCAGTAAATGGCTATTTTGGCATTCAAACATCTTACTTGACTCAAGGCCTGTTCATTGAGGAATGGAGCTCTTCAGCATATGGATCACAGGTTAATATTGTTACAGCTGGCCCGGGTAGGGTCGGTTGTAGACTTGGAGGTGAGGTCTAAAGACGAAGGATAGGCCGAGCAAGTGTAACACTTGGCGAAGCCAAAGACTGAGTATTCTTTCGAGGAGGAACTCACGAAGAGTCTCGTCACTCGAAGACTAAGATTAAGGCTAAAGGACACACCCTAGAAGGGCAGGAGGACTGAGGGGACAAAGGACAAAGGCTCACAAGGTTTTGCTGAGAACTCTGAATGGGATTTCAAGTAGCTCTAGCTTAGGGAATACAAACAAAGAGACGGATCCTTAAGTACTACAAGATGGAAGGCAATGGAATCGCGAGGAAGGGAAGAGTCATCCGCAGCGAGGAATGAGTCAGAAGCTGTGGAGGTCTAGACTACACAGTAAGCGATGACTGATGAATGGCATCATCATGAGTCAGGAGATAATCATAGAGATAGGAAGGTATCAGATCAACGATAGGAAAGAGTAGGAATGGAATCGGAGAAGAGCGGACCATCAGTGATGTGAAACATGCGAAATCATCCGAGGTCTATGATACATTGTGAATACAAGGTAAAGGTGGTAAGTGAAGGGGAATGAGAGGGAAAAGAGGTACATAGTGAATCTGGGAGACAGTCATAACAAATATGGAGAATAATACCTTGCTGCTTTGTCAACAGCTTTGGTACAATCTCACACCCCACCTTTGAAGGCGACCTATGACACTTATTGAAGCAGTCAGATTGCCAGTCATGTCAGGTCAACCATTGGTTCTTTGTTACTGTCTGTCAGTTTGTGATCACACAGCCAAGTGTAGCACACATGTCACTCCTTTCTCCTGTGCACAACAAATAGTAGAAACTCCTTCCACGGACAACAGTCTATCCCCTTCATTTTTAGTTGCAGATGCAGCAATTCCATCTCTGCCCTTGCAGCCTCAGCCATTGCTTGCTGAAGCCAAACATCAGCCTCTTTGTCCTGTACTATTACTTTGTGCAGCTGAATCTCAGCCTCCTTGTCTTTTATCAATCATTCATGTATAGCTTGAGCATTCACATTGTCATTTAGCATCTTTTCATGTGCAAGTTGGCTGGACTTCTCTGCCTTCGCATATTCGACCTTTATCTCGAGACACCTATTTTTTTTTCATCAAGAGCACGACCTGGGCTCCTCTCCAAATTGTCTTGGACTTCGATAATGATACAGTCCAAATAAGCAAAGTGAACAAAGCAAAATTCCCGCCACATGTATAAGCAGGACAAGCAATCATCAAATGTATTAAGCTAAATTGTAAATAAATTTTATAAAACTTGTGGTGCCACTGTGTCATCCTCCGAGTCGTCCTTGTCATCACCTTGCTGTGTCATCAGGGGGTTGTTGTCCGAGTCGCACTGTCGTTGTTGCCATTGTCATGTTGCCGTGTAATTGCGGTACTGTAGTCATACTGACATCCATTGCTCGTCATCATTGTTGCTGTTGCAACACCGCCATGGGGTCATGGTTGTAGTCACGGTCTCGGACGCCATGACATCTCCCCATCCTTATCGTCCTCAGCACTGTGATGTGTCCTCGTCCTCGTCCTCGTCATTGCTGTTACAATGCCGCTGTGTCAGGGTCATGGTTGTAGTCATGGTATGTCATGGTCTCTGACACTATGCTGTCTCTCCGCCCTTACCGTCCCATTCCTTACTGTGCTCGTCATTGTGCCGTCCTTGCCAGCTTATTGTTTCGCCATGAATACAACCTCGTCGTCATCGTTGTTGCTGTTGCAACAAATTCTCCTGACCAAAGTGTTGAATAACTTTCTCCGCATAGCGGGTTTGGTCTAGGATCAAAGTTCCCTTTGAAAGATCTTGAGTGAAACAAATACCCAAGTACTCTTTGGCTTTGCCTAGATAACGAGATTCTCATCTACTCCTCCTGAATTGGAGTTTGAGGATGATTTTGAAGGTCTCGCTCGATTTCAATCAGTGGTCGATTCCCATATGTGTTCTCAGGAATGATCCTTGGAACAGGGATTGTCTAACTTCAATAAGAATAGGAGATATGCGAGTATCAGAATGGTCATTCCTAGTAGGATAATGTTGGTGTGGTCTCATTCTGAACTCTGGAAGTGTTTCATTACACTGCTGACAAGGTGCTAATCATAACTTAGAAGGTGGAGGACTTTTGTCATCTTCTTCTTCGTCAAGAGGTGGTAACATGTACCGTTTGTGTTGATGTAGATTCTCGATAGGATATCTGTGTTCAGACTCAGGTTTTGAATGTTTACGACCTGGTATGGTCAGTGATGGTGAATCATGATTCGATGGAACTGGAGAAGGAAGTCTCTCTGGCGTAGCTGGAGGTTCCCATGGTTTATCATTGATAGGAGCTTCATCAAAGAGTCCTGTGGTGGCTGTGGGGCTTATTGATGTCGGTGACCATCCAATGGTCCAGGGATATATATATCAACGCGACGAGGGTCTAGATCTTATCGTAGTCTTTCCTGGGTAGGAGGATCGTCTTGCTGTTCTAGTATTTCGTCTTCAACGGAAATAGAGGTCGGTCTGTGACCTTGTTCTTTGGAACATTGAGGGAAGACAGTCTTATCAAAGATAGCATTGGTCGAGACAAAGATACAATGTTGCTTGCCAGACCAGAAATGATAGCCTTTAGTGTTAGGAGCATAACCAACGAAGGTCATCTCTTCAGTTTTCGCTGAAAGCTTGTTCTCCCTAGTCTCTTGGGGTATATGAAAGTATGCGAGACAACTGAAGATCCTAAAGTATGAAACATTGGGTTTCTTCCCATGGAATAGCTCCACAGGAGTCTTTCAGCCATGACATCTTACAGGTTGATGATTATACATGGATAGCAGGTACCTTCTTTTTCTTGTTTTTGATATGGAGTTATTGAATTATCGGTCAGTCTCTGAACATTGCCGAATGCAAAGAATTTTGACAACTTCTGCTCCTCCTTTGTCAGGACCTCAAGGACTTGAACATCCCTTATCATATGATAATCTACGCGGACATCATCACTGGTTGGTCTTACTGCACATTGGATCACAAAGGAGCCAGGCACAAGATCCCTAAAGCTCCAATTGGCTCTCTTGGCCTTCCATCCGTTCTGTCTGTGGAAACCACATTGCCAGCAAGTTACTCGCAAAAACAATAATCTACTTACTGGACTGTGTGAGGATGACAGTGAAGGTCAATTCCCTTCTAGGCTAGAACAGGAGTAACCCCTGGATACCAAGGCCCGTACCCCTACCCCTACCCCTCGAGGGTATGTACCCTTCAGGAGGGTCAAGGTACTATATGACTTGATGCTTATATATCATGTATAGAGTCTCTTATGCTATTGATTACATACCTGACCAAAAACCAGTCAGGGTGGACCGATGCTAGCCCCTATTGGGTAGTATATTGACTATGTTCCCTGATTTTCCCACATTTTTAGTATCTTATTTGAAATAGTTATGAAATTTTCTCAAAATACCTTCTCCAAAATGACATATCACTTAAGATCAGCCATATCTCGGGCACATATAGGCAGAATTAGTTAATTCATGGCAGATAATTAAAGCCACGTGACTCAGCTAACCTCGGTACAGCCACCCCTAAGTGCCAATCCCATGCTATTCCATTCTCAGAGATAGGTTGCCTGAGTAGATATACTCGAGAATAACATGCATTCTTAAATCAATCAGATCTCAGCAACCCTTGAACCGATTTGGATGAAAAAAAAATATGCCAGAAGCCAGGAATCTGTAGTATGTTCTACACCCCTGAAAACCTGTTAAAAACTGTAACCAAACTGGCAAAAGACCAAAATCTGGTTTTTTGTCGGTCTTGGTCTGGTTTTTCTACATTAGGAAATTCCGAAGACTGGTCTTGGTCTTGGTCTTGATCTTGTCTCATATGGATATCATGAAA
The DNA here is from genome assembly GCA_038091735.1 of Leccinum pellstonianum. Lineage (NCBI taxonomy): Eukaryota > Fungi > Basidiomycota > Agaricomycetes > Boletales > Boletaceae > Leccinum > Leccinum pellstonianum. Next base: position 63,034 of record JBBPPA010000008.1, read on the forward strand.
GAAAAATCTATGTCCGCAGCTATGTTTGTAACCGAAGTCAGTTGACGTCTCATCAATGGGATCATTGAGCTGAACCTAATCTCGCCGACCCATAAAGGAGTCAAGCACTGTCCGGAGTGACTATGCGAACAGATGTCGAGATGAAAGTCAGGGATGATGATGGTGACAGTTCCCTTGTCTCAAATGGGGAGATTGGTGTTGAGATCCACGGTGATGTCATTATTGTTGTCTAGTGAAAGTTGCGAGAGCATCATCTTGTTGACACACTTCACAAAGTCATGAATCAGAATTTTATGGATCTTTATGGAGCCATGATGAGAAGTTGGCGGTGGTCAAGAAGATATACAAGTCTAGCAATTGATGAGAGTTGTAAGTGTTTGTGTTATGGAGGGACCGGGAGAGTATTTACTTTGGGGTTAACTGATGAGATCTGTCTTCAGATGATAGTGTTACAATGATATTGAACTCTTCAAATGCTATGTTGTTGAAGACCTGCAACAGAGGTGTGAGATTGTTCATGACAATGTTTTGCATACTACTAACAAGTTGGTCTAAAATAGGAGATTGGAGGGCCTTTGTGATATTTAAGCAATAGTCTGTGTTGATGGACTGGATGACTTGAGAAAGGAAGTGGACCGCTGGAGCAATGCTGGTAGAAGTGGTGAGAGGTATCGGCCTTGAGGTGGGCTGAACCGGGTGCTCATTGAGTGGCATAACAATGTTGATGAGTGCAGTTGATGCAGAGATCTATCTCTGGTATAAAATTCCTTCGCCTTCGCCTTGCCCTTGCTCAAGAGAAGATTGAGTAAGTGTCGAGTCGGCATTAAGCGGGGAGGAGAGTGATGAATTGCTGAAAGTTGTCCAGTCACCAGTGTGGCTAGTTGGAGGTGTGGAAAGGGCATCACAGCAGAGGAGGGGTAAATCCCTGAAAGTTCCATCTAAACCATGAAGAAGGGAGGTCATGGTTTGTTGACCAGTAAAGTAGAGGAATGATAAGTATTCAAACTTCAGGGGTCTTGAGTCTTAAGCTTTGAGTGTCCTTTGAAAGGAATATGAGTCCTCTCAAAGGTGTTGATTACGTCAAAACTCCACAAGGTATAAACATGTGGATACAAAAAAATGATGGAATCATTAGAAGGTTGAACAATGATATGGACAGGAGATTTGCGCTGAAAGAGAAAGAAAGCAAATATACCAATAATGATGTACATGTAGGACTACATGTGGCAAAAACAGGGTGGCCCCTCAGGAACATGCATTAAATGTTGGTCAGGATGACCGCTTGCTGCTTGGCAAAACCAAACTGGTGGAGACACAAATTGCTGGGACTAGGAAGTATTGAGCAGTGACAAGCAAGACCACATGAGAGTCCAGACGACTGTCAACTTGGGCAGTGAACTGAATAATGGTCAGGTAAAGCATGACAAGCACAGAAAGTTAAAAGCTGACCTTTGCTCCTGTCTCGAGTCTTAACATACTGATTGCGGCATAACAGTGATGAAAAACAGAGTGCGAGACAAAATGTGGTGACACCGAGATGTTGACTGATGGAATGAATTGAGAAATTGAGGAACAAGAGAGCTCAAGCTGGCTGAGAGCTGGTTTTAAGGCTGGTGTTCAGCATTCATGCACACTCACCTGATCGAAACTGGACATACGGGCGATATGATGCCACTGTGCTACTAAAAGTGGACAGATTGCATCAGTGGCTGACTAGTGGTCTACTAGGTATGTCCATGATTGTATGGTGCATGATCTCTCACTTATCCAGGATCTCATTGTATTTATAAGGGCATTCTGTTATTCTTGTTCACCTAATTATGTGGTCCACGTCTCCAAAAAGGTCCCGGATCTATTGGACAAGCCGTGCTCGCATCTATGCGCAAAGATTAAATATTTTACCTCAGCAGTACAGGTCTCTATGTACTTAGGAGAGCGAAATGTACATCTGGAGAAAATCTTAGTGAAATTGTTCCGTTGGATTAGCTCAAGTCTTACACACACATTGTCCCTCGTTGTGGCCATATTGCCAACAATTGTTTGACTCATTCCAATACCACAACCACAATGTTCCATTCTACACTGTCTCATTCCACTACAATGTAAGTTCTCGAGTACACTCTATATCCTCTCAACAAATTCATCAAGTTATATCAGTAAGCCTCATCTGTTCTAACTCGTACATAGCAATTCCCAGCAGCAGCCCTCTTCAGAAATAGAGGCTGGCCATTCTATGAAAATTTGAAACCCAACTTAGTACCCTCGAAATCCAGGGGCAGTGCTTGTTACTTCATTCCCAATATCATCTCTTCAAATACTATTCGACAACCACCAGGTATAGTGTCAGAAAGCTCAAGCAGCACTGGAATATCTGTTCATGCCAAATTGTCCACCGCCAGAAATCGCAAAGCAACAGATGACAACATTTCGATAGTATCAGCAGCGTCTTCTGATGATCCCAGTAGCAATGAATCAACTTGGTAGTCACATGGTGACAACATCTGTGAAAGCACTATTGCCAACACTGGGCAGCGCTATCATCAATCCACAGTTCACCAGGCTCCTCCTCCTCCTCCCCCTGTCCCTGTCCCCCTCCACGAAGCCTTTCACCCTGGGCCAGAATCCAGAAACCAACCAAAAATTGAAATCCACTCTGATTTCAGAGCAGTAGAACAATTACTCAAAGTCAACTCAGAAACCCTCGAGGCTGCTCAAATAGTGGTGGTAATGAAACAGTAACTTCATACTGGCCTTTACTCGTGGTCAGCATGTTCCTTTACAAAAGTTTTCACTATAACATTCAGCTCTCAGTTCACAGCTGCATGAGTCTGTCAGTGATCGGGTCTCGTCGTCCTCCCGCATAGCGTCCACATTGACTATGGACTGCTTCCTGCATCCACAAGAGTTCACTATGGTGTTCCACTTGAAGCTGCAAAACCTGCTTCACACTTTGCCCAACTCATGGGCTCCATTCCCATGGTTCAGCTTCATATGGGCAACTAGCCCAAGTGCTTGGTTGGGTCAGTCTCATTTCATCCAAATGTCTCACATCTAATCTGGTCTCACCAACTGATATAGATTGATTCGAGAACTTCTCATGTTCCATGTGGTGCAAGCAAACAAGGCTAAGCCATGATTCAATGCATTTATCCAACTGCCAGTAAACTTTACTTCACATGATTCTGTTATCAAAAGATGGAATTGTTACATGAAATGTCTTGGTTTTTTAGCTGGCAATACCAGGAACCTCTGTGAACCAGATAACCCATTCGTTTGGATAGGTAATAATCCAGATGTCTTGCAAGCATGCACGGATGGATACACAGCATTCATCGAGCATCTCGATTATCTTTCTTACAATGTTAGTAGTGTTTTAAAGTCCAGTCCAGTCTGGTCTTTTGCTTTTTTTGGAAAAGACCAGACCAAAATCAGTCCTGGGAATTTCCTGATATGGAAAAATCAGACCAAGACCGACAATGACTGATTTTTTGTAGTGGGAGATTGAGAAAGTAATGAATCTTGTATTCCTCAACTGGTAATTAAAATTCCTACCAAATCTGGCCAGATTTTGGCTGTATTGGCCAGGGTATTGACCTATTTCAGTTCCACTTCAGGTGTGATAATATATTCTCAAGACATCTAATGTTCATAATACTACATCAGCATACTAGACTTACAGCACAAGAATCTATGCCACTCTATGCCTCTTCTTTGCAATATACACCTCCACTTCAGCAGTTCTTTCAAGATACCATCACTCTTTGAACCCACTGGTTCAACTACAATCTTCCTCTTCTTCATGTCCCCCAGACTTTGCTTGAATAGCTGCTATTTCTAGAATTGAAGGACCCCAAGATGTTGATCCTTTTGAAGAGGGAATATTCTCTACACCCTGTTTCCACATGACACAAAGTTCCAAAAGTTTCTTTCTGCGCAATTCTAGTTGGTATTCCATGACATGATTGTCTAGACCAATTATTCAATATTATTGCTCCATACCATATCCTCTTTGAAATACATACCTACATCTCCCAAGGCCTGTAAAACAGCATACCATTCTTTTTTCATCCAATGCTGCATTGCATCTCTTTCTCTTTTAAGCCTCATCTCTTCTTCCACACATCTCTTAAAATCCAGCATAGCTTATATCCCTTGATGGGTCTTTGCATCTGTAAGCCAATCAGGAGCATCACCTGACATTTCTCCATCCTCTAATTTCACATCTTGCCAGATCTCATCATCAACATCCAAACTCCAAATCCTTTCCTGTGGAATCTTCACTGGTGGTATGGACCCTTCTGGTGCAGCACCCTTTGTAATGCAATGTGCAATCTTGTCACACAGGGTATGTATTTGGTGACTAGAGCAGCAATACCAGGTTCACGACAGTTGATTGCCGATTGTGTATGGCCATGAAGCTTCTTATCTATCCACTATTTATCAGTACACAGGAAAATGTACACATGACTAACTCCTTACCTGTGATAGTCTGATGATAATCCATCAATGACTCAAATTCAAACTTCTTTTGATGAAGACAATCCCAAATGTGATGTTTTAATGCCCTAGCATTCATCTTATCCTGTAGGTAGACACTTTTCTTGAACTTTTTCAGCTCCCTACTCTCTTCAACTCCTAAAGCCATCAAACTTCCCTGCAGAGCAGCTTTGACTGAATTCAAATGCTGCATAGTGCTTTGAAGTTCTGCACTGATGGCTGTGATATCACTGTCAGGAAGAACAAGTTGCTGTTCCAGTGTCTCAATCTGTTTCTTGATCCCAGCAATATTGTCCATCAAAAGAAGTGCTCTTTCTATCACTTGAGCACCCTTGGTTTTGGATTGTTCTAGCAAAATAAGTTAGCAGATGACCATCAGAACAGGTGAAAATCTTACTTGGTAGTGGTCTACTCTAAGCAATTACTTGAGCAGCCCAGGCATCCTTGAGAGCTTGCAGATCATAGTTCACTAAGCTAACCTGAGCATCCTTTTTAAAAATTTTCTTTGCTGACACTTGATCCATTTGTGCTTCAGCCATTCTCCCAACTTTAAAGTAGACTTGAAATGCAGGAAATGAACCTGAGCATCAAGAATTGAGAGTCGTTGATGATACTTGATAAATAATTAAATTGAAAATCCCATACAGAAAACAGTAAAATGACTTACTCATGATACACAAAGGGAAGGAATTAACCTCTTGAGCTCACTCCATAGCCTCTCACATCCTTCACCATCAGAGAGACCAAATCCTTCACATTTTCTTGGGTGGTAGACCAGCTGACAGGCCCAGTTGTGAGCAAAGGCATGGAAAACAGATATTCCAAAGTGGATCCTAGATAAATGTACAATGGTGATATTCAGGATCCTATAGAGAACACCATCTCTTTTGTGTAAAGCATGCATTCAAGCACACAATGCAATCCGCACTAAAATATATTTCCTAAAGGATTAGAAATATATAAATGAGAGAATGGGATATATACTCACACAGCAGACTCATCATGACATACCTTCCTACCAAAGCATCCACAAATAGGCTAGAGTAGGGGTAACCCCTGGGTACTGAGGCCTGTACCCATACCCCTAACCCTCGAGGGTATGTACCCTTCAGGAGGGTCAAGGGTACACTCAGGGGGTACTCTTGGGTATACCCCTCAACTACAAAACACTTAAACTACAAAACACTTATGTGTTCAAATATGATTGTTAGACCATTATAGTGATGACAAGTCTGACATGAGGTCACCAGAGTGGGACTTTTAATCACCCCTGAGTACCCCTCATACCCTTGGAGGGTACAAAATTTTTGACAACTGTACCCCTACCCCTACCCTTCGGGTACCCTCATCCTGACCCCTGGGGGTTACCCATACCCCTGCTCCTGCCTATCCACAAATATTGAGAGATCAACAGTCATGATGTCCAAATCAACAGTCAGGATGTCCGATGCTAACTGATGAAGAAATGTATACCAATGAAGAGTGTTGGCATAGCGACATCATAACTCATTCTGCCCACCAATAAATTTATTGACAACAAGAGAAATACAAAAGGAATTGACTTACAATTGACAAGGGAGAAGATGACCTGGACCTTAGACAGTCCTCTACTGCTGAACACCAACCAGTGACATTAGGAGCTAGGCAATTGAACTCCAGCAAGGAAAGAGAAACTGCCAGAGATAGAAACATGGGTGATGATGGAAACAGTCCCAAAGCCACAAGTTGGGCAAGAGCTGAGTGACATTTGCAAACAGCTAGCTTGATATCCTCAACTTCTGAAAATGAAGCTTAACACATATAAGAAGTCCCAGAATGACAAACATACTGTCAAAATATATGGCTGAAATAGAGAGTTGGTGAATACTAGCACAAGAACATAGCTGAGAAGCTTTCTGGGAAGGTTCAGGGGATGCAAGCCAATCAAGGTAGCAATAAATGAGAGATGGAATCAACTCATGCCAGTGAGCCCATTGCTTTGCCCTCTTGAAAGAAGGAGCCTGAGTTATCATCAATAGGGAAAGATGAGGCCACATTGAGGGAAGAGGGTGCATCCTTCAGTTGCCCAAATGGTGTACCAGCAACATTCTTGTGGTGCAGTTTATGGTGGCAGGATCAATGGTCTTGACTTGGTGGATTCAATTGCCTTGCTGATTCATCCACAAGAGCTGTCAGTCTGAGTCACAATCAAAAGGGGATGGAAATATTACTTAAGGACTGCAGTGAGACCGCGAGTCGGATTCCGAAATTCACGGGATATGGACAGCTACCTACGTAGCCAAACTACAATGTTGGGTGTAACCTGATTTCTATAAACTGCTAGTCTCTGGGTTTCAAACTGCCCTGCAGGTATCTGTCAATTTTTCACTTCTGCCCATTTAAACTCCTCCAAATGCACACTATCAGTTAGTTCATGCTTTGGAGTGCGAATTCATGGAACACTGCTTGTCCACATCCACTATGTTGAACATTGTCATCTGTCCTTCCTCCTTCTACTCATCCTGTTTGCTGTCCCCTCCTGTCACGCCTGGATGTTGACTCTGATGCGCATCGGTTTCCGTGTTATGATACGCTCCACACAACATGTGTTGTCTGGAGAACCACGCACAATAAAGTCATTGCCCAATTCATAGTTGCTGACTGTGTTTTTTATTGCAGTTACAGTCTCTTGAGCTTCTCTCCTGCCGTGCAAGGTCGGTGACTCACCACCCATCCATTGTATTGGATCAGCAGGACATTTCTGTTGGCATTGTCAGCAATCTCAGGAGGTGATTTAAACTGAATTACAAGCTAGGTGAACTTGCCGTCTGTGTTCTGTATGATAGCTGATTGTTTCGGCTGCATGTAGGATTGTCGTTTTTGCAATGCCGCTGCTTACATGGTGTGCAGTGAAACAAGAGGGGCAAGTGTTTGCCCAGACAGAAGAATTTATCAGTGAGGCAATTCGGTATGATACTGTTGTTCCCAATGTTCATCACAACGTTCTTGTAGATTCAACCTCTGTCACGTGAGTAGGACCACCGAAAGAACACAAGAGGAGAAAGAACAAATCCATTGTACCCCATCACCATGCATCAGACAATCCAGAAGTTCCTGTGGAACCCAAAGGTGTATACATTCACAGGTACACAATGCTCATTCGGCATAATTCTCATTTGTGCATGTCTCAGATTCCACCCTCATCACCCATCATTCAGTGCCATATATTCTGCCTCAGTAGAGGAGAGGGCAGTGGTTTTCTGGAGATGGAGATTTCATAGGAAGACCCCTTCTGCAAGTTTCAGGTAAAAACCTGTCTGCGAGTGTCCTGTTTGGATGTCTTGACCCCAATCGGAGTCAGTGCATGCAATAATGCCTTGCCCATTCCCACTATTATAGACTAGTGAATACTGACATGTATCAAGTAGGTATCTGCATATGTAGTATGCTTTGTCTAGGTGATCCTGGGATGGATTTGCAGCCTGCCTAGCCAGTTGGGTGACTGTGTAGGCTATATCGGGCCTTATACCAATCATTAGGTACATAAGGGATCCTATCACCATTTGGAACCTCAAACAGATTTCTGGATTAATGGAGGATGTATTCTGCTCAGGATAGTATCTTGAGGGAAGAGGAGTACGAGTGATACATGAGTTGGTAACGTCAAAGTGTTCCAGTATCATTTCGAGATAGGCAGATTGGTCCAGATATAGTTTCTGGCCATCACACGTTATTCTCATCTTTAAGAACTCAGATGGTTCACCGAGGTCTCGACATTCCCATCTTTTCATGAATGTGGCCTTTATCTTCTCTACAAAAGCTTTGTTTGGTCCACAAAAGAGGGCATCATCGACATAGATTATTGCTATTATGAGGTTGTCACCATTGCAATAGATGAAGAGGCCAGCATCTGATTTAAGACGCTCAAAGCCTAGGTCTTTCATTGACTGGTCCAATGCACGCCACCAGGTTAAGCCAGCTTGCTTTAGGCCATATAGGGCGCAGAGTAGTCGGAGGACCTTGCCTTTTGTATTGGGTGGTGTGAACCCTTCTGGAAATTCCATGTAGATCTCTTCTTCCAGTTTCCCATAGAGGTATGCAGATCGGACATCTAGTCCTGTGAGGTACCACTTCTCTAGGGTAGAGAGGGCGAGCATGGCCCGCACCGTCTCAAATCGTACTACTGGTGAGAATATCTGGTTGAAGTCGAGACCCTCAACCTGGGAAAAGCCTTGGGCTACCAGGCGGGCTCGTTTGCGACCATTGGATTTGATGTTGAAGACCCAGCGATTATGGATTACTTTCTGGTCTGCTGGTCGTGGGACTACTTTATAGACTTTTTGGTCTTTGAGTATTTGTAACTCTTTGAGGCAGGCCTCATGCCAGAGTTTTTGTTCTTCGGTGGGAAGCTTCAGTGTGTCTTTTTATTTCCAGTCACAGTAATTGGGCTGGATTGCTTTTGATGTTAGGTACATGACCAAATTGTCTCCCCCTTCCCTAGTGAGGTGGTCAACATCATCCTCCGAAGGAGTTGGGGATGGGGGGAGTCCACCAGGGATAGGTTGTTCATGACCATCGTCTTCAGGCACGCCCCAAGGTGTTTTATCCTCCAGATTGCGAAGTTGATCGAGAAGGTGTCGTCTTTCTCCATAGATATTGCCACGGCAAAGTGGGGCTGTCTTTCTCTGTGAGAACAGCGAGGACCAGGTGGAGGTGTTAACGGACGGGGAGGCAGGCAGGCGTGTAATCTCATTGCCTGTGCTTTATCGGAAAGCATACAAATCAGTCACTCAGCACGTCCATTTTGTTGGTGTGCATATGAGGTGGACTGGTAAATATGAGTGCCATTATCTTTCATGTAGTCAACAAATGCTTTGGAGGTGAATTCACCACCAGCATTGGACATCCAACCTTTAATACAAGTGTCATATTGGTTGCGGATATAGGTGAAAAAGTGTTTAACCACTCTGATGGTTTGGTCCTTTGACCTGATGGGGTTTACCCAAGCACTGGACGTGTAGTCATCTAGGAAGACCACAGCATATCGGTATTGATGATGTGATTCAACCTCGTAGGACTTTAAGTCAGCGTGAATTAATTCAAAGGGAGCAGTGGCCTGCGTCTCATTATGAGGAAAGTGGCAATTTGGCTGTTTGCCTAGCTCGCAACCTGGGCATATGGGGTTCTGAGTTGGTATTTTGACCTCAGGGAAATCTTTAATATGTTTCCTGGCCACTTTGAGAACATCTTGAGAGGGGTGGTCCATTCTTTTATGCATGGTATCGTAGTAATCTACAGAAGCAAGTGATATACAGCAGTTCTGGGGTTGAATGGTTGATGCACAAAGCCAATACATGGTGTCACCATGTGTGTGGAAGGATAATATCACCTTGTTTGAGTACTTGGCAAAGAATTCGATTAATCTGTTTGACGCCTTCAGAGTTAGACAATTGTCCTTCTGTAAGAGTGTCCCCATGGATATGAGTCGAATGTTACATGTGGGCATGTAAATGACTGGGGATAGTTACACAGTAGTGCCTTTGTACTGAATAAGTACAGTTCCAATGCCTAGAATGGGAGCTTTCCCATTGGTGGTTTGTGAGTAGGTTGTATTTTCATACTCATGGTACTCAGAGAAGTCATTGATATCACATGTAAAGTGCGAGGATGCTCCTGAGTCAAGTAGCCACATGTCAGGTGGCAGTTGGTTCACTTTTCCTTTTCCTTTTCCCTTACAGTCGTCACATATTGTTTGCGAGAAAGTAGTAGATTTATTACTATCTACTACAAAGGCACGAGCACAGTATGTACTACGTATCTGTGGCGAAGAATTCCACACAGCAGTGTTAGTGTAGTTTGGGCAAAGGAATGGAGGGGCATACCACATATCTTCAATGATTGCATCATCAAAGAAACGAGAGAGGTACACATCTCGTCCTTCGGCATCTCCCAGCGAGACACAGTCGTCGTCCATTTCCTTGATGTCCTCTGGGACAGTGGAGAGGTCTAAAATGGAGCAGTCAACTTGGATTCCGAAGGCGTCCATGTCATCTACACCTGCCATGACCATGTCATAGTGGTCAAGATGAGTTGAATCAGTGAGCTCAAGGCACTCGGTATCCTCAAGGCACTCAAGGAGAGTGCGAGAGTGTTACAATTGTCTCCTGAGCTCACTATGTATCTCTTTTCCCTCTCTTTCTCTTTTGCTTATCGCTTCTACATTGTCTTTACCTTGTATCATAGGTCCCAAGCGATTTCGCCTCCTTCACATCGCTGATGATCTGCAATTTCCTTATCCTTGTTCCTACTCTTTCCTATCTCCGTTCTGACATTTCCCTATCAGTGTCTAGACTCTCTGACTCATGATGACATTGTTGATGCATCATTCATCTGTAGTGTTCGAAAGTCCAGTCCTAGGACTGATAAAAGACTGCAACTGGACTGGACTTTATTTTTATTGCAACTGGACTTCGGTTGCAGTTGCCTCATTTCAAAATTCAAAGACTGATAAATATTTAGACCAAACTGGACCAAAATTTTGAAAAAGACCGGTCGCAAGCGATGTACAGCCACCCCCTATCTTTCCTGTAATTTTTGTGCATTTTTCCCACTATTTTTCATAATTTTCTGCCATCATCTCATACATTTTACATATACTCTACACACATTACAGCAATCTTAACATGCAAGTACCAAATGACATGCAGTTTTAAAGAATTCATATTTCTGTGAGTTCTTAACCAAATTACATAATAAAAATATGGAGCGGAAGCTAAGAGTCCGTTCTAAATCCTGGCCGCAACCGAACCAGAAAAGACTGAAAAGTCGGTTTTTTTCGGTCTTGGTCCAGTTTTTTTCCATATCAGGAAATTCCCAGGACCGGTTGCAGTCCAGTCTTTTCAAAAAAAGGCAAAAGACCGGACTAAACTGGACTTTCAAACTCTATTCATCTGTCATCCCTTACTGTACTCATAGCCTTCTGCAGCTTCTGACTCATTTCATATTGTGGATGACTCTTCCCTTCCATGCAATTCCATCGCCTTCCATCTCATAGTACTTAAGACTCTTATTCTCATTTTGTACCACCCTCAGCTAGAGCTACTTGGAATACAATCTGAGTCTCCTGTGATCCCTCGAGTCCCTCGTCCCTTCGTCCTTAAGCTCCTCTGCCCTCTCGGAAGTGTCTCTTAGTCTTAGTCTTAGCCCCTAGAGTCTAGCCAGGTGTTACGCTTGCTCAACTTCCACTTTGCCCTTAGTCTTCGCCAACCTCCAAGTCTACATCCGACCCTGCCTGGGCCAGCTGTAACAAAAGCTCTAGCTTTCTCTCTGCGGTCACCATCGCTGTGAACCGCCTCCACCATTACATCTAGAACCCCCTACCAAAGACCGGAGTGGAATACTGCCTCCATCCCTCGAAACCCTTTAGCCTTTTCGCCCCATCAGCGCCCTTTGTTCACCTCTTCCTGGAGAGAATAACCTCTTGCCCCAGATTCCCCAGATGCCCCTCCTCAGCATCATTCTAGCGACGAGGATGAGACAGACCCAGAACTTCCTCTCTTGTCTTATGAAGATCAAGAGGAATCTCTTTCCCTCGACACAGAACTCGCCCACCAGCTTTCATCCAGCCTCACCCTTCCTTGAGTACCCACTCCCCCTTCCCCTTCTCCCCATACTCCTAGCAGAAATATCTTCACTGTCCCGAACCCCATCTTAGCACCTCCATCCCAACCACCTCCCACTATGTCTAAACCAGTAGAGATGTGCCTCTCCCCACCCGACCCCTATGATGGGAAACACTACAAAGCCTTACCTTGGTTACATTCTGTGTGCAGATATCTGGTTGGAAATGCAGAAATCTACAACACCGATGAAAGGAAAATTTGCTACGCATTGTCTTTTATGAAGGAAGGAAAAACTGCTACATGGGCAGACACCTTTACCTCGAAGCATCTCGACGGAGGAGGAACCACCCTTGGGACTTGGGCGGCTACATTTCTCACAGAGTTTAAAGCAACCTTTGAGCATTCCAATTCTGCTGCCAACTTGAACGCCCTTGCTTGGCTAACTACCCAGAGGATAATCAAGAAATCCCCTGGAAAATACTCTATGTCCCTCACCTCATACATTTCCCAGTTCCAAAGCCATGTTACTGTCTCTAAAGTAACCGAGGAATCCACCCTCTGCCACTACTTCTCCTCGGGCATTCCCCATTTGTTATCCGGAAAGATTTATCTGATGGAAACCGTCCCTACTACCATCAAGAAATGGTACTCACATGCACAAAGGATCGATGATCAATAACATTGAGCCTTCCTCACCTCTCAGCAACACAAAGGGCAATCCTTTGCCAATCCCTTCACTCCTACCTCCACCAATTCCACAGTTCCACTAGAGAACAAGACCCCAATGCCATGGAGGTCGATGCAGTCAGTATCCGCATTCCCAAGCTTACTCCCTCAGAAAGGGAGCGATGCTTCAAACAAGGACTTTGTCTTCGATGCAGGAAGTCTGGACACAATAGGAAAAGCGGACTTCTCTCTCCACTCTCTGGATTTTTGAAAAGGGGACCTCGTTTGACACAAGGTTCTTCTATCTCTACATGTGCTCCTGTACTAGTAGTATCCTCTTCATCCAAAGCAATGAAGATCCCTATCTCTCTAGTAACCCCTTCACACTCTCTAAAAGTCATCGACACCTCAGCTCTCATTGACAGCGGTGCGGAAATCTCCTGCATCGACTGGGCCTTTGTCTGAAGAAACAACCTCCCCCGATATCACCTTCCCACACCCATTAGAGTTCGAAACATCGACCAATCTACTAATCGGAAAGGCGACATCCTCTTCTCCACCACTCTCTTCATAGACATCAGGAAAGTCAACCAAAAAGTTACCTTCCACATCATGGACTGCAGAAATGAAAATGTCATCTTGGGTCTTCCCTGGCTTAGGAATGCTAACCTTACCATCGATTGGGATAAACAAACCCTTACCATCCCAGAATCTACCAATCAATCCATGGACCTATACCACCTATGCGTCGCTGATCTCGAGTGTCACAATGCCCACTTCCCTAGACTGACTCCTTGAACCCCTTTAAAATCTAAACCACCATGACCCCATCATGTCAAGTCCTATCCCACCCATGATAAGAAACTTTATAGCTTCCTCAGATTCGAGACAGAGTCCCAATATCTTTGGAGAGCTACTGTCAACAAAATCCTCTATCAGGTAATGAGATGTAGTATTTTAAGGTCCGGTCTGGTCTGGTCTTTTGCCTTATTTAGGCAAGACCAAGACCGAGACTGGTCCTGTGAATTTCCTAATATGGAAAAACCGGACCAAGACTGCAAAAAACCGATTTTGCAGTCTTTGTCAGTCTTTTGCCGGTCCGGTTACGGTTATTAACTGGTTGTCAGGGGTTGGAAAGATACTTCTGATTCCTGGCTTTCGGCCCATATTTTGTTCATCCAAATCGGTTCAGGGGCCGTCGAGATATGATTGATTTAAGATTACATGTCATTCTCAAGTTTATCTACTGAGAAAATCTATTTCTGAGAATAGAATAGTGTGGGATCTGCGCTTAGGGGTGGCTGTACCAAAGGTAGCTGAGTCACGTGGCTGTAATATCCGCCACGAATTATGTAAATCAACCCATATGCAGCCAAGATATGGCCGATCTCGAGTGATATGTCATTTTGGAGAAGGTATTTTGAGAAATTACCATAACTAACTCAAATAAAATACCAAAAATGTGGGAAAATCAGGATGAATCGGTCAATATACTACCCAATAGGGGCTAGCATCGGTCCGCCCAAAAGACCGGTCCTGACCAGTTTTTGGTCAGTCTTTTGATTTTCTCGAAATCAAAAGACCAAGACTGATGTCAATCAAAACCAGGAAAGACCGGACCAATCAGGACTGGTCTTGGTCGGTCCGGTCAGTTAAAAATCAGTCTTTTATCGGTCTTAGGACTGGACCTTAAAACACTACACATAAGCTCTTGCTCAAAGCACTACCGGGACTACCCTCTCGCAATACCTTAAACCTTTGTTTGTTCCCTCAGGACTATTAACAGTGAGTATCTCCCACTGTTTCTCTTAGTTCCCACTAGGCTACTGTGCTCCACAATCGAGACTTGCTATCTCAATAGAACTTGGCCATGGTCATTCCAGCCATGGACTTCATTGATAGTTCATTCACCAACAGCATCCTCGAAAAGGACTCTGTCAATGCTGCCATTTGAGCAGCCATCCGACTGGCCAAAAAAACCCTCAATTGTTACTACTCTCTTGTGGATGCATCAAACCTGTACCACATTGCTATGGGTACGTTTTGACACGATCCAAACATAATCAAGCTTACCGTGACATCTACACAGTTTTGCATCCCTGCCACAAACTAGATTACTTTGAGAACGCCCATTGGAAACCAGCATGGGTTGCAACAGCACAAAGACTCGTTCAAGATACATTCGACGAATGCTATGCAACACACTACACAGCAGACACAATGTCCAAAGACGACTCGCGCTTAGCTGACAAGGTGGGAATACAAATAGTATGCTTGTCTGAGCTATTGCTAACCTGACATGTCATCAATCAACATGGACACCGCAGCCTGATAACACTAATATCTTTGACAATCTTCCTTCTATTGCCAGGCATACACATCCAGCAGATGAGCTAGACTCGTACCTCTCGACAGGGGTTGAGGGTTTTAATAATGTCAAAGATGTGATCCAATGGTCACCCATGATCACTGTGCTACCTCTCCCACATGGCCTTGGACCATTTGACAATTCCTGGTATGTACAAATGAACTGATTACTATTACTCAGACCTAATGTACAGTGCTAGCTACATCTGTCAAGCATTTATTTGGCCAAGGCTGAATGCTTTTTGTCTCACATGCGGAACTGGTTATTCAGCCAATCAGTCTGTGCAATATTGTGCCTTGGTTCTGTTATGATCGTCGCTGAGAAGTCCTATATATCTCTTTTTCTCTTGCTATCTCTTTCTCTTCGCCTTTACCTTGTATTCACAATGTATCCTAGACCTCTAGCGATTTCGCCTACTTCATATTGCTGTGGTCTGCTCTCCTCCGATCCTCATTCCTATCATTCATCCGTCATCGCTTACTATGTAATCTAGATCTCCGCAGTTTCTGAGTCATTCTATACTGCGGATGACTTGTCCTTTTCCATGTGGTTCTACTGCCTTCCATCTCTTAGTATTTAAGGACTCGTCTCCTCGTTTGTATTCCCTTAAGCTAGAGCTACTTGAAATCCAACTCAGTGTTCTTAGCAAAACCTCGTGTGCCCTTGTCCTTCATTCCTCAGTCCTTCTGCCCTCCTCGGGTGTGTCCTTAGGCCTTAGTCTTCGAGTGATGAGACTCTTCGTGAGTTCCTCCTCAAAAGAACCCTTAGTTTTCTAGCTTCGCCAGACATTATGTTTGCTCGGCCTATCCTTCGTCTTAGCCTCCGCCTTCAAGTCTACAACCGACCCTACCCGGGCCAGCTGTAACAAAAGCTCTAGCTTATCTCCTACGGTCGCCATCGTTGTGATCCGTCGCCACCATTTCTTCGAGAAACCCCTATCAGAGACCGGAGCGGAACACTCCCTCCATCCCTAGAAACCCCTTAGCAACTTCGTCCCATCAGCATTCGCTATCCACCTCCTCTTGGAGAGAAGAACCCTCAGCTTCAGAAAACTTCCCAGACTCCCCAAGATGTCCTTCCTCAACGATCTAGCGACGAGGATGAGACTGACTCAGAACTTCCTCTTCTATCTTACGAAGAACAGGAAGAAGATCTTACCCTTGACACTGAACTCGCCCACCAACTCTCTTCGAGCCTAGTCCTTCCTTGAGTACCTACTCCCCCCTTCCCCCTCCCCTCGAACTCCTAGCGGAAAAATCTTCGCTCACCCACCTCCAAACTCCACTCCTCAATTAATCCCCCCTATCATGTCTAAACCCGTCGAGTTTCGAATGTCCCCTCCCGACCCCTATGATGGCAATCATCACAAAGCCCTACCCTGGTTACGCTCAGTACAGAGATATCTCATCATCAACGCGGAGATCTATAAGCTTGATGAACAGAAAATCTGTTATGCTCTTTCCTACATGAAGGAAGGAACCGCCACCACCTGGGCCAACACCTTCACTGTGAAACACCTCGATGGAGGAGATACCACCCTCGGAACCTGGGGAGAATTTGTCAAAGAGTTCAAAGCAACCTTCGAACATTCCAATTCCGCAGCCAACGCCCTCGCTTGGCTTGCTACCCAGAGGATGATTGAGAAATCCCCTGGCAAATACTCCATGTCCCTCGCCTCCTACATCACTCAATTCCAGAGCAATGTCGCCGTCTCCAAAGTGTCTGAAGAATCAACCCTCTGCCACTACTTCTCTTCGGGTATCCCCCCTTCCTTATCTGGGAAGATCTACCTCATGGAAGAAGTCCCCACTACCATTGCCAAGTGGTACTCTCACGCTCAACAGATCAACAATCAACAACGTCGTGCTTTCCTTACCTCCCAGCAACACAAAGGGCGATCCTTCGCCAACCCCTTCACCTCTACCTCGACCAACAACACTAGGGAACGAGACCCTAATGCCATGGACGTTGATGCTGTCCGAGCAACTATCCCAAAGCTCACCCCCTCGGAAAGGGAGCGATGTTTCAAAGAAGGACTTTGTCTCTGCTGCAGGAAATCAAGTCATAACGCCGCTTCCTGCTCTACATTCTCGACCAATGCCCCCTCCTTCAAGAAGACGACTAGGAAAGTTGCTAAGGCCGAAGAAGACCTACCTAACCTGGAGGATGTCGAGGATGACGATGAAGACGATGACGATGAAGCAAAGGTTGTAGGAAGAGTTAACCTCAATCTGGATTTTTGAAAAGGAGACCTCGTTCAACGCAAGGTTCTCCTATCACTACCTGTGCACCTGTACTAGTATCTTCTTCCTCTAAAGCAATGAAGATTCCCATTTCTCTAGTCACGCCTTCACACTCCTTAAAAGTCGTCGAAACCTCCGCTCTCATCGACAGTGGTGCAGAAATCTCTTGCATCGACTGGGCTTTCGTCCGAAGGAACAACCTCCCTCAAGATCGCCTCCCCACCCCAATCCGAGTCAGAAATGTCGACCAATCCACCAACCGGAAAGGCGACATCCTCTTTTCCACTACCCTCTTCCTAGACATCGGGAAGATCACTCAGAAGTAGTGTTTAAAAGTCCGGTTCGGTTCGGTCTTTTACCTTTTTTGGGCAAGACCGAACCGTAACCGGTCTTGGGAATTTGCTGAAATCAAAAAAACCGAACCAAAACCGATA